>JAJIYU010005551.1:0-22247 GCA_030144865.1 Tinospora cordifolia
TAGGTTCTTTTATTTAAAAAGTTTTTAATTTCTATGTAAGGGCATGTTGCCCAAGTTTTGAATCTTCCGCTGTAATAGTTTTTCTTCAAGATCAAATTATGTACTCAATTTATTTAATTAATTGAGTTTATGAATTTCAGTTATTTCTTATGCTATTGTCTTATTAAATTCTTAAATTTAAGTTATGTTCTGTTAAATACAATCAAGACATGAAATAATTAAAATAGAAAGAAAGAAAGTCAAGTGTGTGTCACTTGTAAAGTAACATCGGCCCGGCCGACCGTTTGGTTTAACCACTGTCAAGAGAATGGTGGTCGTGTCCAATGCTTAAAAGTACGGGGGTTGGGGTGTTACAATTCAATTGATGGGGGATTTTTACTCGTGCTTATCTTCAACACATCTTGTATAAGTTCTTCTAAATCCATTTCATCAATGTTACTGTTAAATAGCAATCTTATTGCATTAGCTTCTAATCCTGTTAAAAAACAATCTTATTGCAGTAGCTTCTAAATTGTTGAATTCGTTAAGCTACTAGAGGAAAAGGAAAAAGAACAAAAGGTTGATCATAGTTAAGCCTATTATTTGACAAATAACATGTGCAGAAGTTATAGTATGATTGTAGCACAATTCCAATATTTCCCAAGAAGTTCTTGAGAACCGTGGAAAAGAGTAACAAAACATAAGTTTTCCTAAAGAAACATTAGCAAACAAGCACTAAGTATATGTTTTATCACTAAGAAAAGGGAGAATACCTTGCAGTGTCTTAGATGCTGAACAGTGAGAGAGTACGTGCCGTCGTGATGTTAACAGAGTGTTGGAAACAGAGAGTGAGAGATATTTAGGGCAAAATCACGAAGAAGGAGTGAACATATAGTTCATGTTTGCTAGTAAACTGACAGATTTAGGGCAATCTTGAAGAAACTTGAAGGCGTGATTTTGTGAAGGTGAGACTGTGAGAGGGTAGGACTACCAGAGACGTGATTCGTGAGGGTAAGACGGTGAGAGATTTAGGGCAAATTGTACAATGAAGGTGGAGCGTGATTTGTGAAGGTGTGATTCCCTGACAACGAGATCGTGAAAGAGCGATGAAGAAGAAGAACTATGGAGGAGAGGTGAAGAAGAAGAAGAACCGTGAAGTGGTGAGGTCGGAAAGACTGACACCTTCAAGCTTCAGTGAAGATGATCATGACATTGAGAGAGATAGAGAGGTGAAGAAGAAGAATAATGAAGTGGCGAGAAATACGCAAATCTAGTTGAAATTTAGGGTAACTGGGCAAGTTGAAGTTTAGGGCAATTGGGCAAGTTGAAGTTTAGGGCATCACATAACCTGATAACCGATAAGAAAATAAAGATTAAAAAATAAATAAATTATTATTATTTTTTTGTTTTGAAGTGCAACTTTAAGAAAATAAAAATAAAAGATTAAACAAAAATATGCTTAGCATATGTTATTTTTAGGGCATGATAAAAGAAATAAGAAATAATATTAAAAAATAATTTAATACTTTTATAATTTTTTTAGATTTGAGAAATTAAGTTATTTTTATAATCTTTATTTGGGTGTAGTATTTTTTATTAAAAATAAAAAGAGATGTAATATGTATAATTACTTTTCTTAACAAAAGAATATATTAAATAACTTAAAGCTAAATTTAAAAAATATAAATTAAATGTAAAATATAAAATTAATAATTAAAAATTAAATTAAAGAATTTATTATAAATTAAAAAAATTGTTTTGAATTTATTACTAAATAGATTAATCTTAGTTAGATCAAATTATGTATAATATATATATATAAACGTATTTTTAATCGTGTTAAATGTGTTAGTTTCGAGTTTAACAAGTTAACCTATATATGACTTGTATTTAGTCATGTCTAATCGTGTTCAACCCATTTAGACCCAAATTCATTTATGTTAAACTCAAACTCGTTAACTTTGTGTTGTGTTCGAGTTGGGTTGTTATGTCGTGTTACAAATTACCACCCTTAGTCATTGTTGACAAATCGACAAAGGCCGCACATTTCCTACCCATCAAATCCATAGATACAGTTAACAAACTAGGAGAACTATATGTCAAGGAGATTGTGCGATTGCATGAAGTACCTATTGGGATCACTATAAGTATACAGGATCGCAATAATAATATATGGTAATTACCTAATTATCGTCCTCTAGGAACGGTTTATGGTTAAAATTTCAAATCCTAATCTAATTTTACTATTAATTTTATTAAGGCTTCAAATCGATGTTTTAATAATCTAAACTAAAATCAAACAAAAAATAAACAATTGCTAATTCTTAAAATTATATTAACTAAGATTCTAGGATAGTAAAAAAATCATGTATTCACCTTTAATTTTTATTTTAATTAATCTAAATTTTGTTCTCGTAGGTTGTAGCACTAGTAATCAAAACCCTCTCATGAGGTGCCTTGATCCTATCAGCTAAATTGCCTAGTACCCCCTCTCGAGGCGTACAATTAATAAACCAATGCAATAAACATAGAAACCACGTGCAACCTCCAATGAAATCAACAATCTCCCGGTCAATTGATCATTCTAGGTTTATACTCTGATTGTCCAATTGTTAAATCTGTTTTTGGAGTTAGTTCAACAATTTAAGAGCAGTTTATAGGTATCAATAAAATGCATTAAGATCATAAAATATAAAAAATACCTCGAAATAGATTAATTAAGACAAAAATTAAAGGTTCTTATAATCTAAATTATATCTTAGAAATTAAAATATTTAGCCAGACATTGTGCAAAGATTACAAAACAAAGAGTTGAACAAATAGAAGATCATACTCTACTGGTGTTCTTGTTCTTTTTCTTCGTCTTTGAATTATGTTCTCCTCTTGCTCTGGCCGTCACAACAACTAAATACTATATTCTAACTAATACACTGATCCATTTAGAATGTTCACTTAAAAAGACTCGTAAAAATCCTAATTGTACACTAATACGACTCCCCTAAATGGTCCCAAGACCGCGGTCCACCATAGCAGGACCACGGTCCTACGTCGATTCACCAAAACTGAACTGCATGCTTATCTTTTTGCTCTTGTTTTCCTCTTCCATTTTGCTATTACTTTGTCAACTTATTACCATTTTCGCCATTGTCAATTACACACAACATTTGGTTCTTAATTTAGTTCTAGTCGAGCCATTGTGTTTGCGCCATAATTACGATTTTTCTCATTCTGTTTTTGCTTCACAAATTCATGCCTAAATTTAGATTCTAGTAGTGCCATGGCATTGTTTGTCAATTTACAACTCTGCCATTCCCAATTTCGTGTGCCAATTCATGCCCCAAATCACATTCCAATCGTGCCATTGGTAATGCAAGGTAATTACATGTTTTGCCATTGCTTCATGCCAATTGTGCCATGCTTTTTGTTCATATTTACGAGTCTTGCCATTCAGCTTTTCACAATTTCATTCACAAAATTTATTGTTCCAATGCAAAATAAATGAGAATCTTGCAAATAAACGAGAATATTTTCTCAGGCATTAAATTACACATAAATATATAAAAATTATATTTAAACATCCCAAAATACATAAATACATGCAACGCTTTTAGAAATGTTTATGCACTTAATTATAAATAAATATGTCATATTTTCTACCTAAATCCATACAAAATATATGTAAATTATGTATAATAATGTTAGTATGCAATGCAACTAATAAATACCCCAAAACTTAAATTATTATTCATCCTCGAACAATGACTCAACTCTAAAATTGACACATCATACCATATAGAATTAAATTCTTTTTCACTTATTATTGTAACTTCAATCTTCCATTCCTCCAGTTTGTGATTCATTAACACTTCTTTAGGGCCATTCAACTTGTTTAGATTTTCAATTCATCCTCAACTTCACACTCTCATTTGTTAGTATCTCAATCCTCCTAGACTTTGTAGGTGATTTGTAGTTGTCATCCCACTCATAGAAATCCTCTCCTAATACCTAAGTAGACAAACCTTCTCAATTCTCTCCTCTATCTATCTTCTGCTCAGTTCAAACTATAGTCAGAATCAGTGGTCTTTCTTTCAGGTTGTAACGTGGCCTGGCTCAAGGTACAAGTGTAATAAAAATTTAAATCTGACTTAACTGTAAACTCATAGCAATCATAACAACCTATTTTGTTTAATTTTCTTAGTGTAGCTTGATCCTTTTTGTTCAATCATAACAACCTATTTTGTTTGATTTTCTTAGTGTAAACTCGTTCATGCTCACTAACCCTATTTTCAAAGCTTCTCCAAACTTATTTAATCATATTCATTTCAATTTGGATCCACATGTATACCCATACAAAAATAGGAAGATCAACTTTCATTGACAATACTAAAATACCAAATAAATATATAACTTTTCTTTTTTTTTTCCTTTTTTTAACAAAATCAAAAATAGAAACAAAAACTAAAAGCATATGTATTTCAATGTCAACATCCCCTCCTTCTTTCACATCATCAAAATAAGAAGTATTAATAACCATGAGTGCACACAAATAGGTTCAATTGAAATATTCATTAAAAAGATAGCATGTTTATATATAATGTTTAGGTTCATAATAAGAAAATAGGCTATAATGCTCAAAATTGGCTGCAAAGGATTATAACTGCTGGGGCTGGCTTTTAGGCTAAGACTCAAACAAAGATTTCCTACTTTATTTCCCTCATAGAGTTATTCCTAAGTAGTGCTCAAGATATATTTGATTATTTCAAGAGTCTATAGAAAATTCTCTCTACTTGTGGTTTGGTTTCCACTTTTTTCTTTCCTCAATTTTGGATTCTCAATCTATCTAAGACTACAGGGTTTTGTCAAGAGTCAAATTTTGGACAAACCAAGCACATAGATTGTTTGAAAATACCCTAGAACTTTGTCTCATCACACTAAAAGAATTTTCAATCTCATAGGTCATTTAGTGAAAATTTTTAAAAATGTGATATGGATTTAGCCTAAGTGACACCTATATGCTCTATATGCTCATGTACTAAAGCTAATATTTTCAGGACCCCTTTTGTCCTCATACGAGCAGTTTGACTGGCACACCTCAATCAAACTTTCCGACTACTATTAAGCCTTACCATCAAAACATTAATAGTATTCAGAGTGCAACAATAACAAGTTAAACAAAATAATGTAACAACAGCAGAAGTCTTTAACCTTAATTACATTATAAAGTTCAGTTCAACTTTACGTTTTTCAAAACTTGTACATACTGATTTAAAAACAATAAAAAATTGCAAAATAACAAAAAACCTACCAGGAATAGGTTGGAAAACATCACGCAATTAGCACACCTTTCCCCTTATCCACACCAGACGAACCTAAAATTTTAATAGTAGTGAGCTCGATATCCACAGGAGCCCAGTGAGTAGCAAAAGATTTATTTACTTAAGTCTAGCATTCTACATGCAATGTAATAGGCAACATTACAATTATTCAATAAAAATGCAACAACAAATAGCATGCATAATCATTAACATATAAAAATGCAGCAGTCTAATATGTCATGGTTCAAGGGTCCAATATCTAAACTCGGCACCCTTTTTTTTCTTTTTAAGGATCCTTTGGTCATATTGTCATTCCTGATAAACGTGACCATCATCCAAGCCATATTGCAATATCAATCAATGATTGTGGCCCACTGACCAGGCCATATTGTCGTATCTTGACAATTGTGGCCAATCGACCAGGTGATATAGTCGCCACCCACGAACTAGTAGAGTGTGTCATACACCACTCTAAATGTATGCATAGAGTATGCCACTGTACCACTCTTATATCGGATTATCATGATCCAAGGTCTGCACCTCAAAACCTTTCATCATTAGGTCAAGTTAGCACATCTGAAGATCTGTCGATCAGTCCTACCATAAAGCTATCATGATCCAATGTTTACATCTCGAAACCTCTCATCATTAGGTCAAGTCGGCACATCTGAAGATTCGTACTTGTATCTCAAGACTATCATGATCCAATGTATGCACCTCGGAACCTCTTATCTTGAGGCTAAGTCGGCACATCTAAAAATCAGTCCTATCTCTATGCAATATGCAATGCATGTAGTACCCAATTATGCAACAACCATAAATAGAATAAAAGATCAATTTACTACTAACAAACTAGATCGACTACCAACGTTCTCCCAGTCGCTAGTTGCATCTCCCAATATCGAGTGAAATATTAAAAGTTCACACTATTAACACATGTTTGCTTTTAGTATATACTACATAACCCCTTCACAAATTTGTTGTAATATACAATAAATAGGAAAAATAAATTATTTCCTATGTTACGCATTTTTTTCTATGTGAAGTAATTTATAATATTATACAACATTATATATATAACATTACATAATTAATCATAACCTTATATGTAATAAATTAACATTTTTGTAACATTAATTATACATATATAACCTTTATATACATATAATATTAATCTATACATTATTTCTCTAATTGCATAAATGCAAATTTAATATATCTATTAACCTCTAAAAATTCTAATTTTAGTGTTATTGAGTTCAAAATTTTATTCTAGACATTTTAGTATCCACCAATTAAAATTTTAGTGCTAATAGGTATAATAGCTATGTGTTGACTTTCAACTACCAAATAAATTCTTAGAGCCTATATAGGTATAAATAAAAGACATATCTATATTCTAATTATTGATCTGAATACAATAATATATATACTGCGTAGTTTTACTCCTAATGAAATTATACTCTAGTTTTGGTTCACACAATTGGCTTACACTTTTATTGAAAACTACACTAGAAAAGCTGTAATTCATAACTTTCATAAAATTCTGAATTGAAAAGAGGTAAGAAAAAATTACCCAAAGCGTCGGATCCTCGATAAATTGGTAACTTTTCTTTCCCTCTTTTCTTTCCCTTTTTTCTTTTTTTCCTCTTCTTCTCTCCTTGATTTTCGTTTCCTCTTTCTCTTCCTTTTCTTTTTTTCTTTCTCCCTTTTCTGGATGAGTAGACGAAGAATGAGGAAATGAACAACTTATATGTGAAATGAAGGTGGACCAAACCCTTTATATAAAAGGTGGTTTGGTGGGTCCCATGCAACATTTCATGCAAGATAACCTCATTTGACTTCCAAATCTACACCTCATCCAAATAATTCCTCCATATATATATATATATATATATATATTCTCTCTTTCTTTTAATACATTAATATCTATATTTACATCATTTTGTTTCTCCATTAACCAACAAAGTAAAATCTTATCGCCACACATCATCACTTATCTCTTTATTTTATATACATATCTACTTTTTTTTTCACATCATTATCATAAATATATATATATATATATAATATACATTTATGATGTATACATGTATGCAAGAATTAATTTATTGCATAAATTCATTTCATTTTTTCCACTAAGCTCCCACTAAATAATTATTATCATTACTCATTCATTTTATATTTCATTTAATACATGCATTAATTAATACAATTTCCATAAAATCATATATTTTCATTTATAATTCATTAATTGATACATGAAAATACATGTCAAACCTGTCGACTCAATGTCCAAAAATACGGGTTGTTATAGTCTCCCCTCCTTAGAATAAATTTTGTCCTCAAAATTTACTAAAACAACAAAAGCTCACAGACTAATACTCATAACTTCAAGGAAGTGACTCGCCATGTAGTCATCTTGCTCCCAAGTGTCTTGCTCGTCACCATAAAACTAACTACCAATGTACACGTATCATAAGTATTTCTTTGTTGTGTAGTTTCTTCACGGTTCGGTCCATGATACTTACTAGAACCTCATTGTATGTACAATCCTCTCGCAAGTCAATGTGTCTCCAGTCAATCACGTGCGAGGAGCGGGGTAGTACTTTCTCAATATCGATACATGAAACACGTTATGCCCTCCTGTTAACTGAGCCGACAATGTCAATCGGTATGTAACAAGACCTATTCTCTTAAGAATCTCAAAAGGTCCAATATATCTATGAGCCAGTTTTCCTAAAATGCCAAACTGAGTTTGCCCCTTCCTAGGAAAAATCTAAAGGAGTAAATGATCATTGGCATCGAATTCAAGGACATTCCTTCTGTTACCTACACAACTCTTCTGTCTATCCTAAGCTGCCTTCATGTTTTGACGGATGTGCTAAATTTTCTCATTTTGCTCCTGTACAAAAGTAGGGTCAAAAATTGTTATGTTACCAACCTTGGCCCAACAAGCTGGCGATCAGCAAGGTCAACCATATAATGCCTCAAACAGTGCCATGCCAATACTCGCCTGGTAGCTATTATTATATGAAAACTCACACAACACCTAATGATCATCCCAACTACCACCAAAATCAAGGACGCATGCACTAAGCATATCCTCCAAAATCTAGATCACTCTCTCAAACTGACCATCTATCTGCGGATGGAAAGTTGTATTCAAGTTTACTCTAGTCCCCAATTGACTCTCGAGCCCTACCAAAAATGTGATATAAACTGAGCATCTCTATCAGACACAATAGATACTGGGACCCTATGTAATCTCACGATCTCGTGGATATACAGTCGACCCAGCCTCTCAACCGAATATGTGTTATGCATCAAGAGGAAATGAACAGACTTAGTCAGTTAGTCCACAATAACCCAAACAATATCATGTTTTTGCTGAGTTTGGGGTAATCCCATCACAAAGTCCATAGTAATGCACTTCCATTTCCACTCGGGAATCCAAGGGCTATAATAAACCATTGAGTCTTTGGTGTTCAACTTTAACTTGCTGACACGTTTCACATTTCTGCACAAAGGCTACAATATCTCACTTCATCCTTGGCCACCAATAAATATGTCAAGCATCATGATACATCTTATTGGTGCCTGATGAACGGTATACCTCGAGCAGTGCAGCTTTGCTACCACTCCCTGCCTCAGGCGAGGGTCATCTAGTACCCACAATCATCCCCTGAACCTTAGTGCGCCATCAATGTTAATCAACCACTCCACACAAGAAGTGTCGTCGACCCACTCCCAAAACATCCCATAATCAACATCATGAAGCTGTACCTCCATGATCTTAGCAAGCAGAACCAACTAGGCTCTCATTTGAACACTGACTCTTGTCTCGGTTGAAGTCTCGAAGATATTTATCACTGTCACAAAATCAATCATGATCTACTCCTGAGACATATGTCTAAGCCATACAGGCAGTCTCAACCCATTTCCTACTAAGTGCATCAGCCACCACATTAGCCTTCCCAAGATGGTATTCAATACTAAAGTCATAATCTGTCAGCAATTCCATCCAGCTCCTCTGCCTCATATTAAGATCTTTTTAAGAAAATAGGTACTTGAGGCTCTTGTGATCCAAATAAAGTGTGAATCGTTCACCATAAAGATAATGCCACTAAATCTTGAGCATAAAAATAATAGCTGCTAGTACTTGATCATGGACGGGACAGTTCTTCTCATGAACTTTTAACTATCTGGAAGTATAGGCTATTATCCTGTCATTTTTTATCAAAACACAACCAAGGCCTAATCTTGATGCATCAATATAAATAACCAAATCTTGACTTGGCTCTGGCAAAACAAGAATTGTCATAGCTATCAACCTTTGTTTAAGCTCAAGAAAGTCATGTTCACAACTATCGGTCCATACAAAAAATACATTCTTCTAGGTTAGCTTAGTCGTCGGTGTTGTGATGCGGGAGAAATTCTATACAAATCTTCGATAGTAACTTGCTAAACCCAGGAACCTATGAATCTCAGTCACTGTGGTAGGTTTAGGCCAATCAACAATCACTTTGACCTTGGCCGAATCAACAAAGAAACCCTTGGCTCCAACCATATAACCCAAAAGGTTAACTTCTATCAACTAGAAGTTACACTTACTCAGCTTTGCATACAAGCGGTGTTCCTTCAAAGTCTATAAGACTACTCTAAGATGTTCTGCGTGTTCCTATCTAAACCTCGAGTAGATTAGAATGTCATCAATAAATATTATCACAAACTGATTAAGATAAGGTCTAAACACCCGCTACATCAAGTCTATAAACATCACTAGGGCATTCATTATGCCAATTGGCATTATTAGAAACTCAGTTACCATAGTGAGTTTGAAAAGCTATTTTTGGTGCATCCTCTTCCCTAACACGTAGTTGATGGTACCCTGACCTCAAATCAATCATTGAGAATACTCTAGCACCCTTCAGCTGATCAAACAAATCATTAATCCATGTAAGAGGGTATTTATTATAATACCCTGAAAACTCTGTACCAAATGAAACAAAATTCAAGGTCTATTTAGTGAAATTTGGGTGCAAAATGAAAACAAGCTCATTTTAAGGCTAAATTTTGCATGTTCTAAAACTCTCATTTAGTGACCTTTAGGAATCCAAAATCACCTAAAATGAAGCAAAGTGACTTGAACAGGCCAATTGAACAACATATCCGAAAATTAGCTCAATTGGTCAAGATTAGGGCTCTCATTGGCCAAACACCCTTCAAGAGTTTAAAGTAGGGTACTTTAAGGATTCAGAATGATCCAAAATTCCAAGGGATGGCATAACCTAACAAGACATACAACATATCAAAAAATCAAGACAATTGGCCAAGATTCAGGTGAGTACCTTCAGTGGGCTCTAAATAGGGAAGATTTCTAAAGAAAATCACCTTGGACCAAACTATACCTTAAAATTTGTGTCTTGATCATGTGGTTCCAAAACTATGGGTTATACACCTAAATTCCTAGTTATTAGAGAGATTTTAAATTTTATTAAATTCATTTGAACCCATGAAGGCATGGCTACTCAAAATATGTGCAAGTCACATGGGTGGAACACTCTATGATCGGGTGCACCCCACCCTACCAAACCATCATGGAACGTCTTCCCTTATGTGATTCCATGAATCATGATCTAATGTACCACACAAGTGATTCAGTGTACCACCCATATGAGAGGTCCCACCTAGGATTTGAAAATCCATGAAGATTGATTCCATACACCAAGCTAAGTGATCATGTGCTCCATGCCTCACCTAAGCAAAACTAGTCCACCCATGCACATATGTGTGTGCACACATGTGAATTAACCTAATTAGAAAGGTTTGAAATCTGAATTGATGCTCACTTACAAACTCTAGCCATCACCCTACACAATAAACCAAAATAGAAAGTGTATAAGGGAAATCTTGCTATGGCGCCTAGATTGGATACCTTTCTCTAATAAAAACGCCAGCTTTGCTCAAGCCTAGATTAGAGAGTTTCCTTAAGGCTAAGATTTGAAAATCAGAATATGATATGGTGCCTCTCATGTTATGATACTATGCTCACTTGGCTAGACGTCCAAAAGAGAAGGAGAGAAAACATGCCTTATTTGCTTTATGTGATGAACAACAAAAGAACCAAAGGAGAAGGTTCTAAGAGAGTATTTTCTCTTACTATGGGATGTCCAAAATAAAAATAGAAGGGTTCTAGAATGAAGATATTCTCTGAATTTGAATTAAAAAAAATGCTAGAGAATATTCCTTGGTGCCATAAGAAAATAGACAAGATTGGTGATCCATGAATTCACTTACCTCTTTCACACTTTAGACATTTGGAAACATGCTCCAAAGTAAAAAGTTGTCCATGCTGCCTATAACACCCCAACCCCCGCATCTTTAAGCATTGGACAGGACCACCATTCTCTTGACAGTGGACTAAACCAAACGGTGGGTAGGGCTGGTGTTACATTTACAAGTGACACACACTTGACTTTCTTTCTATTTCAATTATTTCATGCCTTGTATTTAACAATACATAACTTAAGTTTGAGAATTTAATAAGGCGATAGTATAGGAAATAACTGAAATTCATAAACTCAATTAATTAAACAAAATTGAGTACATAATTTGATCTTGAAGAAAAAATGTTACAACGGAAGATTCAAAACTTGGGTAACATGCCCTTACATAGAAATTAAAAACTTTTTGAATAAAAGAACCTAACTAATTTTCATGGTCTTCATGTGAATCAATTACCTGAAAAATAGAAGGAAGGGTTGAGCACAAAGCCCAGTGGATCTTTCTAAACATCTAAATCATTATTTCAATTTAAACAAACCAAGCATATCAAACACTTTTATACATTAGGCGATTCAAACAAATTTCTTGTTTATGGTTGACATTCAGACCGAAAGAGCTTAATCTCTGTGTTCCACATCGTAGGGAGAGAGAATGACAAACAGAAACTCAAACCCCAATATCTATGAAGTAGGATCACTCTTGGAAACCCAATTCAAAATCGTCCATAGTAAACCGACAAGCCGGGTCGGGGGGTGGAACACACATGATGACACTATTCAGTCCATCATCGCGCTGGTATGTGGATTGAATCGTTATTTAATCTTTTCTTAGTGATAAAACACACAATATCGAATTAAACCATCGATGCAACATATACAAAACATGAATCATTAGATATTTATTCATGACACAATTCATGTATAACATGCATCAATATTCTTAATTTCTAAACATGCATAACATGTATATTCATGGCACATAAAATAAATAAAGCATGCATATTAAAACAAATATTCAATCAATCATCTTCAAAACATCATCACACATGCAAGACTTATTCAAATTAAAATAAAGAAGTAGAAGTTAGAAGTCACTTTCACCTTAAATACGTCTCTTCTGCACACCTCTGAAATCTGGCAGAGTTCTGTTACTTCAAGGCTTCCAAACACTCAAGAACTCTCAAGAACACTCAAGAACAGTTCAACATTACTCAAGAACTGAGGGGATTGCCAAGAAGAAGGCTAGAGAGAGTTAAGAGGGACTAATATGCTCTTGATTTGGGATGAACACAATGTGAGCATTAGGGGTCCTTTATATAGAGTTCAAAATAGTGTAGAATGGTAATTTTGGGTGTTTCCCTATAGGAAACTTGCCAATTATCCAAAATTTCGTGCCCCCCAAACATAGGAAAATAGCAAGTGCATTGGAATAATTTTTTTGGAATTTAGAAACATTTTTTTTCGCATTTTATAGATTTTTTTTTGAATTTTTTGTGATTTTCTCTGTCTTAATCGGAGCCTCGAAGCACAGCCGTTAGATTATTCTCGATCGCAGCACTCAGATCACAGTTAAGATTTATGAAATCGTTGTGGGTCATCGGATTGTCCTCGAACGCATCAACGGTTCACGATCAACAAAACGTTTCTAATCTGGGGCATTGGATCTTCCTCGATCGCAGCACACGATTCGCAATTGACTGAGCGCCTTAGATCTGGATCGTCGATAATCCTCGATCGCGGTGTGCGGATCTCGTTCGTGATCAAAGAAACTAGTCTTGACCGTCCGATCTTCCTCGATCGCTGTACGTTCGCGTTTAGCAAATGCGCCTTCGATCTGGATCGTCTGATGAACCTCGAGTGAAGCATTGGTTCACGATCGATCGAAGATGTCTCAAATCTGGGCCATCAAATTGTCCTCGAGTGCCGTATGTTCGTGATTTCCGAATCCGCCTGTGTTGTGAGCCATTGGATTTGATGGATTGATCGTGGTCGTTGGATCACGCTGATTTGGTGCTCCTGGGCGTTGTTTTGGGCTTCGATTTCATTCGTTGGATTATGCAGATTGGTTTTGGACCGTTAGATACAGTTTCTAATTATCAAATTTAATTTTTAAGGTTCCTATTATCCCAAAATTGCCAATTACACACTTTCTAATTAATGTAAACATTGATTTTTGCACAAATCCTTCCATTTTATTGACTTGCTAATATTTTTCCCATTCTAATTCTTTAATTTTGTATTTATTAGATATTTTTTATTTCTTTAATATTTCCAATTAATAATCCCTATTTCTCTATATTTTTCATTTCATTATTTTCACGTACATTTTATATTCCTTTTATTATTTATGTAATTATAAATTAATACTTATATAATATTATACTTATTTTAGATAAATATACAACATTTTATTAAATAAAAAATGTTATAAATTTACACATATTAATCTTTATACATTCAATTATTTATTTTTTCTATAATATGATATTATTTTACCACCCACATATTATTCATACTTATATCATATAATAATAATAATAATAATAATATTATTATTATTATTATTATTATTATTATTATTACCACCATAACAAATATTTTTAAATACTTGTCTTAATCTAATATTCGCCTTTTATATTCACATATATACGTGATTATTATTAATTCTCGGATAGCAAGGTTTTTCAATTAATTTAATTTAATTAATTTCATACTTTAGAGTATACACAATATATCTCTAAAAACGTTATAAATTTCTCAAAACCGAATTACTTTATTTAATTTCGTTCATCGAGTTTTGTACAAATCTTTGGGGTATTACACTGCCGAAACTACCCTAGGATGTCTACCCTAGCCCTTGAAAAAAACTATAAATACTCTCTTATGTTGCTCACGATCCCTCATTCCGAGGACAAGAGAGACTCCTCCTTATTGTGGTTTCAAACCTCTTCTTCTTCTTCTTCTTCTTCTTCTTTCTTCTCGTTTTCTTTTGTGCATGAGTAAGAGACTTTTAGTTTCAGTATTTAGTGATTAGTAGAGAGTTGTTTTGCTAAGATTCAGAAGTGCTAAAGCAAATAGAACCTCTGCTAGAATTTTTGGGAAGACATCTCTTAAGGTGGAAGTTGTTTCTCTTAAATACCTTTTTCTTGTTTAAACCATTAGCATGTTTATCTTTTTGTGAGAATTTTCTTGGGAGATTTGGTTTTTTTTTTCTGAAATTCATTTAGTATATGTTTAGTTTTCAGTATTTATGCATGTTTTTAGTTTGATTTCATTCATTTCTATGTATGCATGATGAACGTCCCCTGCTAGCGCCATATTTTTAGGGATTGTCTAAATGCTCGATTCAAATGGTGAATGGTGAATGTTTGGTTCTATGAAATTTTGAATTTATTTTTAGTTTGATGCCATATTCTAAAATTTTTATTTACATTTCATGATTATGGAACTTAATATGAGAATATGGTGATCCTAACCACGTACCATCATAGTAGACACATGGTTGTTATGGGTGTTCTCTTCTTATAATTAGTTCAGAAGATTTGCAATACCTAAGTGATTGGCTAGTGGGTTTGAGTCCCTAAGTCCAAAGTCCAATGAAAATGACTAAGAAATGTCATATTTCGCTCTAAGGAGTCACTTAGTTGAGAACATCAAGTGTTAAAAAACTCTTTTGGTCCAAGTTTCAACTTTACACAATTTGATGCTTGAAATGTCTAATGTTTGTTAGTGTTTGAATTATAAATGTGTTAGTGATTTGAATATGAAAATGGTTATTTAAGATCCACTAAGTTTAGTGTTCACCCTTTCTTTAACATTTTCTAGGAAATTGAATATACAAGGACTTGAGACATCTCCTTTGATTTTATTTAAAAATTTCTATGTAGGGCATGTTTGCCCAGTTTTGATATGAATTCCGCTGTAATTATTTTTAAGTTGAAAGTTATGAAATTTTTCAATAAAAATTTAAAATTCCCTTTATCGCTTATAAGGTGGCCTTGTTTAAATTTAGTTGGATTATGTACTCTTATCTTGCATTAATGTATGGGATAATGGGAATAGAAAGTCAAGTGTGCGTCACTTGTAAAGTAACACAGGGCCCGACCCGCCTTGTAGTTAAGTCCACTATTTCAAAAACTGTTTCAATAGTAGTTAAGTCCAAACACTCATAGAAAGAACACGGGGGTCGGAGTGTTACAAAGGTTGTATCAGAGCCTAGGCTTTAGGTGTCTTGGGCTAGAATTAGAAAGTCAATCATTAGTTAATTGACAAGAATTAGAAACCCTAATTGAGTATTATTTCACATTGAATTGAATTGAAATTCTAATACCCCACCTTCTATTTTTGAAAATTGAAAAAAAAATGTTTTAGAAAGTGTTCTAAAAAAGGTAAGATATGTTTTAAGATCTTTTGTTTAGACACAAAGACTACAAGTGAGCTGATAGTGGGTAAGCCTTGTCCCAAGCAAAGCTAAACATTAAAGGGAAGTGGGTTATCCCACCCTAAAAAGCACGGTTGCAAAGCTGACTTCGGTCCCATTGCCCAATCTGGAGGTTGGGCCACCAACTTATACAAGCGGTCTGAGTTAAGAAACAACCTCACTTTCTATAAAACAAAAAAAAAATTAAAAGGTTGGAAAAATTAGGGCAAGAAATTTGAAGATGCCAAAGGTGGTATCATGACTAGACTGAGGTTATGAGTCAACTAGATCAAACCATAGGTCCAGCTAATAGACCTTAGATAGAAACAGGTATAGCCATGAGAGACACAATGGATCAAAAGCATAATTCTCTAGGACATGACTAAAAACTAACATTGTTTGAAAATAGAAAATTGTTTGATCAGGACACGGGCCTAGGAAGCTTCTATATCTCTCAATTTCTATGTAGTATGGGATGCATAAGAATTTGGGGTTATGGATGGAGCCTGGACTCAGATAATGATGGACCATGTGCGGTGAATGATCGATAGCTGTGGAAGAACATGTTTCTTTATGCTCACTGGGATGGGGCAGTTGGAAATAGTGGGCTTGGGAATCATAGTTATCGAGCAATTTGCAAAATTATTTAGGTGCGACTCTGTTTTGGGTGAAAGCCTAAGTAGAAGGGGTAGAGTAGAATGGGGCACTTGAACTTAGAAGCTTAGGTGGAAGCTTGGAACTTTGTTGTGCTAGCTTGACTATATGATTGTTTGAAAAACATGTTGTAATGTTTACTTGCTTTGAAACCAAATCCCATACCCATGCATAAAAAGAACCTAGAAGAAAAACCTTTAGGCCATTAAATAAATTGAGAACCTAGAAACATGAATCTAGAGCCATCATAGTATGAATGTCCACCAAATACTAATGATCTGCTCGATTTATAGCAAATGGCTGGAACAAGAAGACACCCTACTTGATTGACCACTTCGGATGAAACTAAGCAGGGACAAGAAGGACTACCAGCTGGAATTGAGACCAGGCTAGAGGCAATGATGACTGAGATGTCTCAGTGAGTACTGCAACAACTGATGAGGGCTCTACCACAAATGATCCCTCAGGCGGCACCATAGTTACAGGTTTCTGAACCTTTTCTGGTTCCACCACCAGCACTAATACCGCAAGAACATTAAAGGAACCAAGAAGAATAGGAGGATGTGAAGCAAACGAAGCTCCTGATAGATTTACAACAGCTTAACCCTCCATCTTTTCATGGTACCGAGACCTGCATCTAGGCTGACCACTGGTACCAAGAGATGGAAGAACTATTGAATGTACTGAAGGTAATAGGTCCATAATGAGTGGCACTAGCCACACACCATTTCAAGGGACCAGCTCGAGGATGGTGGAGCATGATGCAGTTGGACCCCGATAATTAGACTAAGGCAATGAACTGGGAAGAGTTTAAGGAACACTTCTATGGGAAGTTTTTCCCTTAAGCAACCCTTTGAAAGCTTTAGGATGAGTTTGTCAAGCTAAACCAAAGAGACCTGACTGTGATGGAGTATGAGAGGAAGTTCATAAAGTTAGCCAAGTTCTCTCCAGATATGATCAGGGGGAAAAGAATGAAGGCTATTAGGTTTGCGCAGGGTCTCAAGATTGAGATCTGGAAGGTGCTTATAGCATTGGACCTCTGAACCTATAAGGAGGTAGTTGAATGAACTCTAATTTTAGAGCAAGAACTCAACCGGGAACAAAGGTTGAGGGGAACAAATAAGCGGCCTAGGAACAAAAAAGACCAACAAGGGCCCACAAGAAAAACAAGAATGGTAAGGCCCCATAGAGACAATGACAGAATAAGGGAGAGGCAAGAGAATAGGCAAAGAAGTTGGGGTTGTGTTACCTATGCAGCCAAAGGGGCCATCTTGCTAGAGACTACCCGACTACACTAGCCCAGGCTCTCCAATAGCAACAACCATAGAACACTAAGGGAGGAGGTTGTCCTCAAGTCAGACCTCAGAACCAAAATGCCAATTGGGGGCAAAACTAGGGCCTTGGTCAGAACCAGGCTAGAGTGTTTGCAGTTGAGGCTCAGGCAGACCAGGTCCCTACAATAGAAGGTACATTCCTATTGTTTAATGTTGTTGTAAGATTGTTATTTGATTCGGGTGCCTCAAAATCATTTATCTCTAAACAACTAGCTGATAAGTTACAACTTGTGAAGAAAACGTTGCCTGTAACTTTGAATGTGTCTACACCAATAGGGACCACTGTGACTTTAAAAAGAATGTATACTTGTGATCTAGGGTTTGGGGAAAAACTTTTAACAGTTGACCTATGCATCAGGCCTTTTTATGACTATGATGTAATACTGGGGATGGACTAGTTAGACCAATATCAAACCTAGATAAATTTTCCTAAGAGACGGGTAACCATAACCCTACCTTCTGGGAAAACCTTCAAAATCAAGGGGGATATGCGGAAACTACCAAAGAGTCCAACCATAGGCTTGTTGAACTATATGAGGCATTTAAATGAGTTCGAGGAACTCACTGAAGAAGAGCCAACCAACCTAAATAGAATACAGGACCTAGCCATGGTTAGTGAGTATAAGGATTTGGTCCCAGATGAATTGCCCAAACTACCACTAACTAGGGAGTTGGAGTTCAAAATTGACCTTTATCTCAGAACCAACTCTATAGCCATACCTCCATATAAAATGGCACCAGTAGAACTGATTGAGTTAAAGGCCCAACTAGACGAGCTTAGGGAGAAAGGGTTCATTAGGCGAAGTAAATCACCCTGGGGAGCTTTAGTATCATTCTTAAAAAAGAAAGATGGTTCCATGAGGCTATGTGTTGATTATCGGAAGCTAAACCAAGCGACACTGAAAAATAAGTATCCTTTGCCAAAGATTGATGATCTATTCAATCAATTACAATGAGCCACACTTTTCTCTAAGATTGATCTTAGGTCGGGCTATCATCAGTTGAGGATCAGGGAGTTAGATATCCACAAGACGACCTTTAGAACTATATATGGTTTGAGTTCATCGTTATGCCCTTTGGTTTAACCAATGCCCCTAGCGACTTTCATGGATTTGATGAATCGAGTGTTCAGACAATACCTTGACCAGTTTGTGGCGGTATTTGTAGATGACATCCTGATCTACTCCAAATCTAAGGCTGAACATTTAGAACACCTGAGGATCGTGTTGGAGACTTTGAGGAGTAACTAGCTATATGCTAAGTATAGCAAGTGCGAGTTCTAGATGAAGATGGTCAAGTTCCTGGGTCATGTTATATCAGTAGAAGGCATTGTTCCAAACCCAAAAAAGGTAGAAGCAGTCATGAATTGGAAGCAGCCTAAGACCATGATGAAAATCAGAAGCTTTTTAGGAATGGCTGGCTACTATAAAAGGTTCATCCATGACTTCTCCAAGTTGGCAAGACCTATGACCAAGTTGACCAGAAAGGGAGTTAAGTTCGAATGAGATGAGAAGTGTGCACAAGCATTCCAAGAACTGAAGAAGAGATTGACTACAACCCTTGTGTTAACCACTCCAACTCTTGGTGTCACTTACACCCTTTATACTGATGCCTTGCTAAGTGGACTGGGCACAGTCTTGATGCAAGAAAAACAAGCTATCACTTATGCTTCAAGACAACTGAAGGTCCATGAGAGAAATTATTTTACTCACATCCTAGAATTAGCAGCCATAATGTTCACCCTAAAGATATGGAGACATTACCTTTACAGTGAAAGGTTCGATCTATTTTTAGATCACAAGAGTCTGAAATATGTCTACACATAGAAGGAGTTAAACCTCAAGCAACGAAGATGGATGCACATTCTTAAAGATTATGATTTCCAATTATACTATCATCCAAGGAAGGCCAACATAGTGGCCGATGCCTTGAGTAGGAAGTTCCACAAACATGAAGAGGAAAAGGGCCAGATGTACCAGCTAATTGAGGACTTTAGACTGGGAGTGACCCTTAATGAGGAGGAAACCTACCTCTACAACATGTCTTGCCGACTAGACCTTATATAACATATCAGGGAGGAACAGAGGCAAGACAAGTGGCTCACTAGACTGATGGAAGGTGTTAAATAAGGTAGACATCCTAATCTCGGGATAAACGCTGAGAATACCCTACTACTTGGGGAGAGGATCTGTGTACTTTAGAATGGGCAGAGTAAGAAAGTTATCATGGATGAGGCTCATCAAACCAAATATATGATGCATCCAAGAGGAAACAAGATGTACCAGAACCTCAAAAAGACTTACAGGTGGAAAAGAGTAAAGAAAAACGTGGCTAAGCATGTCTCCAAATGCTTAACTTTCCAAAAAGTTAAAGGAGATCATCGGAAACCCTCTGGAGTGTTACAACGACTCCTTATCCTCGAATGAAGTGGCATAACATCACCATGGACTTCGTTAGTAGTTTGCCCATAAACCATAAGGGAGAAGACACTATTTGGGTTATGGTGGATCATCTAACAAAAATGGCTCACTTCTTGCCAATCAGATCCACAGACCAAGTCAGAAAGCTGGGAGAACTGTACGTCAAGGAAATAGTGAGGCTTCATGGTGTACCTAAATCAATTGTGTCTGACAGAGGCTCTTGCTTCACTTCACAGTTCTGGCAGAGTCTACAGAAGGAGTTAGGTACGTAGCTCACCATGAGTACGACATTTCATCCTCAGACAAATGGGCAGTCTGAAAGAGTTATCCAGATTTTCGAGGATATGTTGAGGTCTTGCATCCTAAACTTTAAGGGGAACTAGAGCAAGTACCTACACCTGGCAGAGTTTGCCTATAACAATAGTTATCAGACAAGCATTAAGATGGCTCCATTCGAGGTTCTTTATGGAAGACCCTGTAGATCGCCTACCTGTTGGGCAGAGCTTGAAGATCACATGTTGATCGGTCTAGACCTGGTAGAATAAATGAACAAACAAGTCAAGTTGATAAAGAAAAGACTAATCATAGCATAGAATCGTTCGAAGAGTTATGCTGACAAGATGAGAAGACCACTAGAGTTCCAAGTCTGGGACAAAGTGTTCCTAACAGTCAGTCCTCAGAAGGGCTTCACAAGGTTTGGATTCAAAGAGAAATCGTCTCCTAGGTTTGTCAGACCATTTGAAATACTTCAAAGGATCGAGGAATGCACTTATGAGTTGGACCTACCAAACTAGATGACTTCAGCTCATAACGTATTCCATGTATCCATGTTGAGAAAGTACAAACCAGATCCCTCTCACATCATCCATTGGGAAGAAATAACTATCCACGATGATGCTACTTACGAGGAAACAATAGTCAGAATCCTCGACCACAAGGTACAAAGTCTAAGAACGAAGGACATTCCGTTGGAAAAAGTGTTGTGGAAACATCACGGGTGGAAGATGTAACACCCCAACCCCCGCATCTTTAAGCATTGGACACGACCACCATTCTCTTGACGATGGACTAAACCAAACGGCGGGCTGGGCCGGTGTTACTTTACAAGTGATGCACACTTGACTTTCACCTTCTTTTTCAATTATTTCATGCCTTGATTTTATTTAATAGTACATAACTTAAATTCAAAGAATTAATAAGGCAATAATACAAGAAATAACTGAAATTCATAAACTCAGTTAATTAAATAAAATTGAGTACATAATTTGATCTTGAAGAAAAATATTTCAGCGAAAGTCTTAAAACTTGAGCAACATGCCCTTACATAGAAATTTTTTTAAAAAAACTTTTTAAATAAAAGAACCTAACTAATTTTCATGGTCTTTATGTAAATTAAATACCTGAAAAATAGAAGGAAGGGGTGAGCACATAACCCAGTGGATCTTTCTAAACATCTAAATCATTATTTCAATTCAAACAAACCAAGCATATCAAACATTTTTGTACATTAGGTGATTCAAACAAATTTCTTATTTATGGTTGACATTTGGACCGAAAGAGTTTAATCTCTGTGTTCCACATCGTGTAGAGAGAGAATGACAAACAAAAACTCAAACCCCAATATCTATGAAGTGGGATCACTCTTGGAAACCCAGTTCAAAATCGTCAATGGTAAACCGGCAAGCCGGGTTGGGGTGTGGAACACACACAATGACACTATGCAGTCTATCATCGCGCCGGTACATGGATTGAATCATTATTTAATCTTTTCTTAGTGATAAAACACACAATATCAGATTAAACCATCGATGCAACATATACAAAACATGAATCATTAA
>JAJIYU010005552.1:0-22181 GCA_030144865.1 Tinospora cordifolia
ATTACTTATGATTACTCTGATAGTGTGTGATGTAGGTAGTAAGATTGAGGCTTAACAGTGTCTTGGCAAGCTCGGCTTGCGAGCGGGTTTGTTGGGACACTGTGCCGGTCGATTCGCCCTTCATCCTAAGGAAGGGGTCCCGACACCTTTGCTTCAAAATTCAGTTTATAACCATTAGTTTTCAAGTTAATGTCTAGATAAATTTCTTATACAAAACAAAGAATCAAAATAATTTCTCAATACATTTACCGGATTTCTCAAGATAATTCATAAACAATGTAGCGGAATAACTTTAAAGACTATTATTAAAATCAAAATTGTTAAACAAGAAAAGTCATTTAAAGATAAAATAAACCAAAGTTCAAATCAACGTAATTACATTAAAACAATCTAGTAAAAACACATAAAACATGACCTCCAAGTCTCCTATCCCAAACGACCTCCCCAATGAGGCATCCACTTAAACTGTGAGTTTTCTAATGTGAGTTAACATACTCTACGTCCAGGTGTACTTGAAAAATAAAGTGGAAGTGAGCTTGAAAACCCAGTGGATTGATCCTACACATTACATGCATTATACAGACCCAATCCAAAACATACAAACACTGTCAAACATTAGGCATTCAAACATTCATTTGTTTTAGTTGGAGTCTAAGACCGGAAGAGGGTTGAGATGCCTCTCGGTACTCCCTGTGATCCAATCTAATCATAATCATAGTGGCCTCAGGTACTGGTACCATCTAAAATTAGTTATATCTCAGTATCACAGTCTAAGAGAGAGTACTTATCATGACTTGTACCATCTCCCAAAGACTTCGAGCTGTCACAGTCAACTCCAGGTGGGAATACCTACGATCCGCCTTACGGCTCGTCAATCGCACCGGTACATGGATTCTTAATAAACCATCATCTTATTTTAGTGTTACAAATAGTCTCAATCACATCACGCATCACACAATACACTAGAAAATAATTCACGCTATGCATGCAAGTTACATGATAAGATGCACAAGTAAACAATAAGATTTAGATGCATATGCTCCTAGTCATGCATGCCATATTTGAGTAAATCTAGATACAAGATCACGTCATGAACTAATTACGCATGGATTAAATAACACATCATACATTCCACGTTATTCACATAAGCCAAACAATTTCAATCAAATTCCTAATAAAATTCTAATAACTTAGAACTATTCAGTCAAATGCTTTGAATCTTAAATCCATATAATACTTATAAGCAAGGACGTCATGCCCATATGATTCTGCCGATCTTCAGGACTCCTTGCTTTGTGTCAAGATACGCGATCTCTTAATTATAAAGTCTAAAATTCAAGAGTCAATAAAATTCTTAAGTTCTTAGTTCATGTTAGATCTTATTCAAAATATTTTTAAGCTTAAAGATTTTCAAACTAATTACGAAGTCTAGATATTAGTTTCAATTAATTTTTGGATTATTCCTAAATTCTAGAATTTTATATATTCTAGTTAAAATAATTCCTAAGTCTTCTAAATTTCCTTATTTTGAAATTTAAAACTTTAAAAATTTACTTCCAAGCTTTTGTCTAAAATTAAATTCTAATAACTAGATTTTTCACACATTTAAATAATTTATTTAATATCATAATTAATTTAGTTACAAACAAAATAAGACTTCTAAATAATCTACGTGTAGTTTCAGTGTCTAGATTTTTTTTTTCCAAACATTTAAAAGTCGTGAAAAGATTTTAAGAAATAAATAATTTAAATCCTTTAAAAACATTTAAACATTTAACTTAATTAATTCAAAATCACAAAATTTAAATAAATAAATGACTAAAAAGAATTTTCACACTTATCTGAGTTTAAGTTTCCGTCCAAAACTCACATAGATTAAAACAATAGTTCATACATAAAAAGAATAAACAAGGTTTTAAATTCATGTTTTCACTACTAAAAGTTTAATTTCTAAATTTCATTCTATGCATCTAAAATTTAAGAAAATAATTCATTTCGATCCATCAAAAATTTAGGAATCCAAAAATATACCTTTTTGATTCGTATTTGTAATTGATCATTGCTTGTCATCTTCGTCGCGTAAACGACTTCCACGATAAACGCAAATCCCCCGTTGCAACTCATTCAACAATCGTCACACATAGTCACTTAATTTCCAGCAATAATGATCAGTCATTGTCAAGCTTCACACCAACATCTTTGAATCCAAAATTTGAGCACTATTACTTTGTTCTGAGGCACTCACAACATTACACGCATCAACTTCACGGCACACACGCACCAACAAACCTATCTTTCATGGTTTCATCCCCCAAACCAAAAGCCTCAACCCAGATTTTTCAATGAGTCTACCCATCTTCATCTTCCTCTTTCTTATGCATCAAATGGATAGCAGGCATACACATGTATAGAGCAAACCCCAAAGCACTTCGTCTTCATTCTTCATCATCACAGACCAATGTTCGTTCATTTGGTTCACAGCTCCAAAATCACACACATGCTCAAAGCTCACGGCCTATGGTTGCAACGCCCCCACACCAGAGCACGACAGCCCCAAATTCCATCATTTCCTTTATTTATTATCTCCCATCTCCTACGTTCCCGCAACTCACCCAACTGAAACCAGCAAACTCCTATTTCGACTCACAGCTACCAGCTGCAACTCACAGACCAGCTACTGGTGTGTTTTCAATATTCATCATGAACTAGCAATAGCACACCCGGTCATGGAGAAGACTAGCTCCATCCTCTTCTTTTGTCGCTCCCCTGTTTTTGATCCACCAATTTCTGCATCACGACCAGCACTTAAAAGAAACAGGTTGCATATCAGATTTACGGTGCACACACACGCCAGTTATGCACCCAAATCCTCACTTCCTCTTCTTGAATCATCTTCTTCATCATCGTGGACCAGCAGCTCACAGTCCCTGTTTCCTATTCTTCCTCTTTCCATAGCTTCTTCTTTGTTCGGCCGCAGGGAACAACAGCAGCTGCATCATCCCTCTGTTCGTCTCGCCAGCCACACTCCAACTTCATTCTTCGCACTGCAGTAAGAATGACCATGGTTCGAGCAACAGCAGCACCAACCTCATTGTCTTCATTTACCCCTTCCTTTGTTCGTGCGGCCACACCCCACAGCAGCCTCCTCATCCGGATCACCCATCAGCTTCTGCCTTCTTTTCTTCTTCATCTTCTTTGCATTACTTCTTCTTCATTAGGCAGCGGCAACTGCCACTTCTTCGCTTCATCTTCTCCTTCTCATTTGGCGGCAACGACAGCAGCAGCTGCAACTGCAGTCGCAGCTGCCGTGGCCCTGCTCTTCCTTCCTCTCCCTGCCAGATTTCTTCTTCCTCTTCATTTTCCACGTTTAGCAGTAGCAACAACCTGGAGCAGCAGCAACAGACGGAGTGGAGCTGGTCTTCTTCCTTCGTCTTCCTCTCCGTTTGGCAGCAGGGAACAACAGCAGTAGCAACAACACCGTGTTGCTCTATTTCCGTCCCTTCAATTCATTGCATGGCCTCCATTGAAAAATCCAACCTCTCTTGTTTCTTCAATCATGAACCAAATTCGATAACCACTAACCAATTTAATCTTTTCTGTTTATTCTGTTATAACACACTCATACACTCCCCTTCTGCTTCAGTCTTCTTCTTTGTCTTCCCTGTTTTACAGCAATTCTACTGTCCTGAAGAAGCCACTGCATCGCCCAAAGCGACACCTTCAATTTCCAGAATTTTCAAAAATAAATAAATTTTCTACTTGATTAGTTTAAAACTTAATAATAAGCTTAATAATATCATTACTTGTTCCTTTTGTACACTAATATTTAATTATCCTTTTTTTTTACAAAAGAAATATTTTATTTTTATTTATCTATTTATTTGGTCGCGATGTGGCACGCTCACAAATTTTCAGGGTGTTACATATGTGCTCATGGCAACTTTCCTTTTTGGTTTCCTTGCTTGCTCATCACACAAACACACGAGGAACACTTTCTCATTCTCTTATTTCTTGGACATCAAGCATGGGTTTACACTATCAGAATTGAGGGGACACCATATAATAGTCAAAGATACTAACCTTGGTTCCAAAAAACTATCTAAATATGGTTGCTCACATGTATGCACACACACATGTACATGGTTGGGCTAATTGTAGCTTAAGTGGGTGTGGGTGTACACAATCAAGTGGGGGTCTATATGGAATCATCTCTCATGGTTTCTAGACCATATAAAATGTCTACTAATGTAGGTGTACTAAATCATTTGCATGGGACATGAGATCATTTTATAAGGATTCAAATAAAGGAAACATCTCATGAAGCTTTAGGTAGGGTGAGGGTACACATGATCATGGTGTTCCACCCATGTGACTTGCACATGCTTAGGGTGGCCATGACTTCATGAGTTTATGAAAATTGAATAAAAATTAATATCTCCTTATGTACAAGGAATTATAATTTATAACTTGTAGTTTTGGAATCACATGAAAAAAATTAAGAACTTTAATATATGGTTTGACCAAATTGGTTTTCATTTACTTTCCTAATTTAGAACCCACTGAAAGCACTATGAAATGAAAATCCAAATCTTGGGCAACTGTCCTGATTTTTGGATATGTTGTTTATTTTGTTAATTCATGTCATCCCATTTTGTTTCAAGTCAGTTTGATTCCTTGAAGTACCCTAAATGTCGATTCTTTGTAATTTGGAACCCCTGAAGGGCGTTTGACAAATGAAAATCCTAATCTTGACCAATTGTTCTAATTTTTGGATATATTTCCCAATTAGTTGGTTTATATCACCTTACTTGTTTCAGGTTGTTTTGGGTCCCTAAGGGTCACCGAATGAGACTTTTGGAAACCTACCAAATTTAGCCCCGAAATGAGCCTGGTTTCATTTTGTACTCAATTCACTTATTTGATCTTGAATTTTATTTAATTAAATACAGAGTTTTCATGGTATTACAACCATCCTGTAAGGTGGTATGGTTATAGGGTTGGTTCCAGTGTGAAGTTCAATTTTGAACTCTACTTCTCTAGCGGGTGATAGTCCCGATAGGTCATCTGGGAATACATCTTCGTACTGACTAACAACTGTTAAGTCTTAGATTCCTCTTTGATTTAAAGGTTCCTCCTCTAGGAGCTTCTCGAGTTCATCCTTCTGCCTCAAGCAATTCATCATGGCGATTGTCAGACTTCTTGGTAGTCTCTTCATGTCACCATTGATTCTATAGGTGACCCCAAAGGTAGGGTTAAGGTTACTTGTATCCAAGAACAATCTATCTATGCCTGATACTGGTTTAACCAATCCATCACCAAAATTACATAATAGCCATAAAATGGTAAAGTACATAGGTTGACAGAGATTAATTTATCTCCAAATCTAAGGTTACAACTACACATTCTTTTAGAGCTAACAGTGGTCCCTATTAGTGTGGACACATTTAAAGTCACCAGTAGTGTTTTTGTAACAAGTGGTAGTCTATCAGCTAGTTCTTTAGAGATAAAAGATTTTAGGGCACCTGAATCAAATAACAATCGTACAACAACATTAAATAATAGGAACATACCTTCCACAACAGGGACTTGCTCTTCTTAAGCCTCGGTAACAACAAATATTCTATCCTGATTCTAACCATGACCCTGGTTTTGCCCCTGATTGACATTCTGTTGTTGTTATTATTTGCCTTGAGGATTACCATTCTAACCTCTTCCCTGATTGTTCTATAGTTGCTCTTGCTGAGGAGCCTGAGCTAGTGCAGTCAGGCAATATCTCGCTATGTGACACCTTTGCCTGCATAGGTAGCACAGTCTTTGTCTCCTTGCCTCTTCTTTTGCCTCATCTTTGGGTTGCCCTTGTTTCTGAGTCTGCAGTGCTTTCGCGTTTCTCTTGTTCTTTTTCTAGGCCCCTTGTTTGTCTTTCTCATTTTCGAGCCTTTAGTTTCTACCCTTCAATCTCTAACCTAGGTTCAAGTATTAGAGCCTTTTCTAAGATGTCTTTATAAGTCTTTAGGCTTAAAGCCATTGTTATCTTCCAGATCTCCATCTTGAGATCCTGTTCAAAACGATTTTCTTTCATTTTCTCTTCTCTGATTAGTTTTGACGAGAATTTGGTTGTAACATCCCAACCCCCAAGAGACAAGTTCAAGCTCAACCACAAGCCGGGTTGAGTCCAATGTTACATTTACAGGTACACAACTTGCATCACTTTCTATTATCTCAAGTCTTATTATTTCTCAATGAGCAGATAACCCAAATAATTTAATTCTAATTTAAAAGACTATCACAAGAGAGATAAAAGAAAAACTTCAATCTTTATTTATGGAATAAAATAAAGGGATACATGTTTGAAATTCAAATAATAAAAATGGAAGTACATAACTCTAAAATTTAAAAGTAAAACTCAGCCAAAGTCATTCAAAATTTGGGCAATATGCCCTTACATAGAAACTTTTTAATTATAGAGTTTCTAATCTCATAGCAAGCTTGATCATACATTTTCAAATTCTTGAAAAATGAATGGAAGG
This sequence comes from Tinospora cordifolia, assembly GCA_030144865.1. Taxonomy (NCBI): domain Eukaryota; kingdom Viridiplantae; phylum Streptophyta; class Magnoliopsida; order Ranunculales; family Menispermaceae; genus Tinospora; species Tinospora cordifolia. The sequence goes on from JAJIYU010005552.1 coordinate 6,528, forward strand.
GGTGAGCACATAGCTCAGTTGATCATTCATCAAACTACTAATTTACTAATTCAAATCAAAAGCATATCTAATTTCAATCACTTACAAGCATTAAGCGTTTCAAACAAGATCTTGTTAGTGTTGTATATTTTATCAAAAAGGGTTTTTAATTCCTTGATGTTCTTCATTAAAATAATACTCTTATTCTGGGATGAAATAACCATTCATCTTGTCACATTCCATTGCAAATAAGGATCACATGTCAACATTTTAAATATCTTAAAACACGTCCACACTTAATGATGTTACTCATATATACTAAGTATATGCAAAAAACACCCATAGCACCACTTAGACTAATATGATGGTACATGGTTGTTATCTTCACTTTATCATATTTAATTTCAAATAAATATGAAACAAGATCATAATAATTAATATCAAAATTTAAATAATTAAGAGAACGTGGAAACATACATGGCATGCTTAAAAATTCAAAAATAAGCCTAAGCATAGTTTATAAGCATGTTATGCTATCATGTATGAATTAAAATATGGAAAAATGTTAAATTGAAAATAAAACTTGATCAAACATGCTACAAACTGAAATATAAATATGCTAAAAACTAAAAGCAAACATGAATATACTAAAGACTTGAAGTAGTAAAGAAGGAGTTCTAAAAATCTCATCCACCTTAATCTGAGTTTCTTTTGAATCCAGTAGAGGTTCCCTTTATCTACCACTTTCAGAACTTCAAGAACTTTTAACCATCAACAAAAACTATTTCAACAACTCTCTAAAATATTGAAATAAGAACTCCTCACATAAGAGAGGAAAAGGGTGGGAAGAGGGCAAAAACAAACAAAGAGGGAAGTGTCAACTCTTTGCTTTGGGATGAGATGAAAGTGAGCAAGGGGCAGTTATATAGATGGTCATGAGAGCATATGGGACATCCTAGGGTAGTTCATAAAATTTTGGGCAAGTTTCTATACATAAAGGGGATGGTTTGCATCAAGAGCGCAAGTGTCCTCATAGTTGGTAAGTGGGACTACTAAGGCTTTCTAATTCAAACGATATGAATACAATCTTGTTTCCTAACTATGTGTGCACACAAAAGAGGTTTAAATCATATCCTAATTCAAGTGGGACGTCCCCTATGTGTTCATTGCAACTTTTCTTTTTGGTTTTCGTGCTTGCTCATTACACAAACACACAAGGAATACTTTCCTATTTTCTTATTTCTCAGACATCAAGCATGGGTGTACAATATCAAATTTCAGGGGACACCATATAATAGTCAAAGATGCTCATCTTTGTTCCAAGAAACTATCTAAATAGGGTTGCTCACATGTGTGCACACACACATAAGCTCTTAAGGGAATTAATTTCATTAACTGGAAAAGTCTAGGTGCAAAACCTTACTCAAGCCGAAATTCGTAAATGGTAACATATAGCAATTTTTTTAAAAAAAATAAAGGGCTAATCAAATTATCCTAATATTGTTATACTACGGTCTCTAGGACAAGTCTTGATTTTCTTGAGCTTCAACAACAAACACTCTGGCCTAGTTCTGCCCACGACCCTGATTCTGCCCCTAGTTGGCATTCTATTGTTGTTGTCCACCCTAACAACGATCATTCTAAACTATTCCCTGAGTTTTTTGTGCCTGAGGAGCCTGAGCGGGTGGAGTCAAGCAGTTTCTTGCAACATGACCCTTCTGCCTGCACACATAGCATAGTTCCTTCTTTCTCGCATGTTCTTTTAGTTCATCTTTATTTTGCCCCTGTTTCTGGGTTTGTGGTGCCTTCCCACCATTCTTATTTTTTTTTCTGGGCCTTGTTCTTTCCTCTCAACCTTTGTTTTAAGTTGAGTTCATGCTCTAGGATCCCGACATGTCTTTAAGCTTAGAGTCATAATCACTTTGCGGATCTCGATTTTGAGACCTTGAGTAAACCTATTAGCCTTCATCCTCTCCTTCCAGATCAATTCTCGAGAGAACTTGGCTAGCTTAGTAAATTTCCTCTCATATTTAGTCAAGGTGAGATCTTTCTGATTGAGTCTTACAATGTCTTCATGTAACTTTCTTAGGGTAGCCTCCGAAAATAACTTTTCGCTAAAAATCTCCTTGAACTCTTCCCAATTCATCTTTTCAATGTCGGTGTTTGTTTCATCAAATGTTTGTACTATCATGACTCTAGATTCAATTTTTAGGTTCTCGATTTGTTTAGCGGCCTAAAGGTTTTTCTTCTAGGTTCTTTTCATGCATGGGTATAGGATTTTGTCTCAAAGCAAATAAACAATAAAACATGCATATCATACAATCAAACAATCAAGCTAGCACAGCAAGGTTCCAAGCTTCCACCTAAGCTTTCAAGTTCAAGTGTCTTATACCACTCTACCCCTTCCACTTAAGCTTTCACCCAAAACAGAGTCGCACCCAAACAATATGGCGAATTGCTCGATAACTAAGGTTCCTGAGCCCACTATACTCTACCGTCTCGTACCAGCAATCATAGAAAAACTCGTTCTACCAGAGTTACTGATCATTCACCACACATGGTCCATCATTCTTCGAGTCTGGGCTTCCTCCATACTCTCGAATTCCTATACATCCTATACTACATAGAAATCGAAAGATACAAAAGCTTCCCAGTCCCATGTCCTGATCAAACAATTTTCTATTTTCATACAAGTTTCAGTCTCTAGCCTATGTCCTAAAGATTTATGCTTTTGATCCACTGTGCCACCCATGGCTACACCCATATTTCTACCTAAGTCAATTCCCAAGACCCATGGTTTCAATCTGGTTGACTCACAACCTCTATCTAGTCAAGATACCACATTTGGCATTTTTTTCGACTTCTAATCGGTTTCTTACCCTAATTTTTCACCTTCTAATTTTCTTTATATAAAAAATAAGGGTGTTCTTCAACTCAGACCACTCGTATAAACTGGTGGGACAACCTCCAGATCGGGCGGCGAGACTGAAGTTTGCTTAGCAACTACACTTTCTAGGGTGGGATAATCCACCTCCCTTTCAATGTTTAACTTTACTTGGGACAAGGCTTACCTACTCTCAGCTCAACTTGTAGTCTTTGTATCCAAATAACACATTTCAAATCATATGTTTCTTTTTAAAAAATATGTTATAAAACATTTTTCAATTTCAAAAATAGATGGTAGTGCATTAAAATTTCAATTCAATTCAATGTGAAACCCTAATTTGAGTTTCTAATTCTTCTTAGGCAACTAATGTTTGACTTGCTAATTCTAGCCTAATCAACACATGTTTAGGCTTAACTTTCCATTCTTTTTACCCAAGGCACCAAAAGCATATGCTCTAATACCACCTTTAGTATTAGAGGGAACTTTCTAATTTTGGCCCAACAACTAATGCCTAGACTCTGATACCACATTTGTAACACCCCAACCCCCAAGAGATAGGTTCAAGCTCAAACACAAGGCGGGTTGGGTCTAATGTTACATTTACAAGTACACAACTTGCATCACTTTCTATTATCTCAAGTCTTATTATTTCTCAATGAGCACACAACCCAAATAATTTAATTCAAATTTAATAAGACTATTACAAGAGAGATAAAAGAAAAACTTCAATCTTTATTTATTGAATAAAATAAAGGGATACATGCTTAAAATTCAAATAATGAAAAGGGGAGTGCATAACTCTAAAATTTAAAAGTAAAATTCAGTGGAAGTCTTTATTCAAAATTTGGGCAATATGCCCTTACATAGAAATTTTCTAAAAATAGAGTTTCTAATCCCTTAGCAAGCTTCATCATGCATTTCAAATTCTTGAAAAATGAAAGGAAGGGGTGAGCACATAGCCCAATGGATCATTCATCAAACTATTAGTTTGCTAATTCAAATTAAAAGCACATCCAATTTTAATCACTTACAAGCATTAAGTATTTCAAACAATATCTTGTTAGTATTGTATACTTGACTAAAAAGGGTTTTTAATCCCTTGATATTCTTCATCAAAATATTCTTATTTTGGGATGGAATGACAATTCATCTTGTCACATTCCATTGGAAATAAGAATCACATGTCCACATTCCAAGTATTTTAAAACACATCCACACTTATTGATGTTACTCATATATACTTAGTATATGCAAAGAACACCCATAGCATCACTTAGACTGCTATGATGGTACGTGGTTATTTTCTTCACTTTATCATATTTAATTTCAAATAAATATGAAACAAGATCATAATAATTAATATCAGAATTTAAATAGTCAAGAGAACATGGAAACATACATGACATGCTTAAAAATTCAAAAATAAGCCTAAGCATGATTTTTAAGCATGTTATGCTATCATGTATGATTTAAAATATGAAAACATGTTGAATTAAAAATAAAACTTGATCAAACATGCTACAATGAAATATAAACATGCTGATAACTAAAAGCAAACATGAATATACTAAAGACTTGAAGTAGTAAAGAAAGAGTTCTAGAAATCTCATCAACCTTAATTCAAGTTTCTTTTGAATCCGACAGAAGGTTCCCTTATCTATCACTTTCAGAATTTCAAGAACTTTTAACCATCAACAAAAACTACTTCAACAACTCTCTAAAATACTGAAATAAGAACTCCTCACACAAGAGATGAAAGAGGGTGAGAAAAGGTGTTAAGAAGAGGGTAAGAACAAACAAAGAGGGAAGTGTCAACTCTTTGCTTTGGGAGGAGATGAAAGTGAGCAAGGGGGGTTTATATAGATGTTCATAAAGCATATGGGACATCCTAGGGCAGCCTTGGGCAGCTCACAAAATTTTGGGCAAGTTTCTATACGTGGTTGGGCCGATTTTGGCTTAATTGGGTGTAGATGTACACAATCAAGTGGGGGCGGCCATGACTTCATGGGTTCAAAAAAGTCAAATAAAAATTAGTATTTTTCTTATTTACATAGAATTATGATTTATATCCTATATTTTTGGAATCATAGGAACCTAATGCATATTTTAAGGTATAGTTTGGCCCTATGTGATTTTCCTTCTAAACTTTCATTATTTAAGACCCACTGAGGTTACTAGGCAAATGAAACTCCAAATCTTGGCCAATTTTTCTGATTTTTGGATATTTCATTCATTTTGTTAGTTCATGTCATTTCGTTTCGTTTCAGGTCATTTCGATCCCCCGAAGTACCCTAAATGACAATTCTTTCTTATTTGGACCCCCTAAAGGGCGTTTGGCAAATGAAAACCTTAACCTCAACTAATTGTCTCATTAGTTGGTTCGCGTCACCTTACTTCATTTCAAGTTGTTTAGGGTCCTTAATGGACACTAAATGAGACTTTTGAAACCTGCCAAATTTAGCCCTGAAATGAGCTTGGTTTCATTTTGCACCCAATTTCAGTGAATTGATCTTGAATTTCATTTAATTAAATATAGAGTTTTTAGGGTATTACATTAGCCAGCTAAGCAAACTTCTTTCATATTTGGCTAGAGTCAAGTCCCGCTGATTCAGCCAGACAAAATTTTCTTATAGATTTCTCAATGTAGCCTTCAAAAAGAATTTCTTGTCGAAAACCTCCTTGAATTCTTCACAGCTCAGTGTTTCAACATTAGTGTTAAGATCCATTTTTATCATTCTCCACCAACTTATGGCTGGGCCTTTAAAGTGTTGGGTGGCCAACCCTACTCTATGGGAACCTATCACCTTCATTACATTTAGATGTTTCTCTATTTCTTGATACCAGTGATTGGCAGTAATGCAGTCTACTATACCATCAAACTGAGGAGGGTGGAGCTTTTGTAACTCCATCAGCATCTTACTCTGCTTCTCATCCTCCAGGTCTTCCTAAGCCCATTAACGATCCAGAACCTTGAGTGCAAAGACTAGTTGTTGCACAGGAATTGGTTTAGGTACCTACCATTGTGTTGTCGCCTAAGGTATCATTTGAAGTAATGCCCTCATGATCTGGTCTATGACCCTCTGAGTGACTTCATTCATCATGTTTTTCATTTGCGCTTCCGTACCAACAAGCGTCTCCTATTCTTGCTATTTAGTTTCGTCAAGCGTTGCCACCCTGGTAGCATATCTCTTGGATCCAACCATTATCTAAAAGTCGAAAGCTATTTTAGTATTCAATAAGGTATCACAACAAAAAAACTTAAGAAAATCATACTTTGGGGTACACAACCCGTCAACCCTTATCCTTAGGATACAAAATGTTTTTCTAAACTTGAGAAGATAGTTGTCCCGTCCATATTCGTTCATTGAGCTCTTATTTCCAAACCTTTCGTTTCGTTCATCCTGTCATGACTATAGATTCATGTCTCTAAGTTATCGATTTATTCAGTGGCCTATCAATTTATTCTTTTAAGTTCTAATTGAGTTGTTGTTGGGCATATGATTTGGTTTCATATTCAAGACTGTAAACAAGTAAAATCATGCAAGTTGATGCTAGCATAGCAAAACTCTAGGCTTCCATCTAAGGTTCTAGGTTCATGTGTGTCATACAACCCTAGCCCTTCAACTTAGACTTCCACTCAAAAATTTGCCACACCCAATCAATTTTGCAAATGTCTCGACAACTATGCTTTTCCAAGCCCCACTACACACGACCGTCCCATACCAGCCATGCATATGGAAACAAGTTTTTCTAGAGTCACCAATTATCCACCAAACATGGTTCGTCATTCTTCGAGTCCAAGTTTCATTCATAACCCTGAATTCATATGCATCCCATGCCACATAGAAACTAGAGATACATAATCTTTCTGATCTCGTGTCCTAACCAAACAAATGTTTCATTTTCACACGTTTTAGTCTTTAACCTATGTCCTAAAAGTTTTCATTTATGTTTTGATCCCTATGTCACCCTTGGTTACTTCTAGTTCCTACCTAAGGTCTCTTTTCTTGACCTAAGGTTTCAATTTGGTTGAAAAGTTCTTCTATTGAACTGTCCACCATTGTCTAGTCAAGATACCACCTTTGACTCTGACTACTCATATGAGCTAGTGGGACAACCTCTAGATCGGGTAACAAAAGTGAAGTCAGCTTAGCAACTGCGCTTTCTAGAACAGGATAACCCATCTCCCTTTCAATGTTTAGCTTTACTCGGGATAGGGCTTACCCATTATTAGCTCAACTAGCAATCTTTGCATCCAAAGAAAACATTTCAAAACATATATTTCCTTTTTCAAAACAACTTTCTAAAACATTTTTAATTTCAAAAATAGAAGGTAGGGCTTTTTAAATTTAACTCAAAATATTGGTCTTACCTAATTGAGTCAATACTTCCTAACTATGATACCGACATTGGTATAAGATCATACTTTCTAATTTTAGCCTAGCAACTAATGCCTAGCTTGACTTTCTAATTCTAACCTAGTACATCTAATAACTGAGCTCTGAAACCACTTTTGGTAGCAGAGGAATCATCTTTTGCCTAGTGAGCTACAACCTTAGCTTTGATACCACCTTATGTAACACCATGAACTGTTGAGTACTTATTTGGATTTAACCACAAGGTGGGTCTAGGCTGGTATTATATTATAAGTAACCCACACTTGACTTCTAGTTCTTTTATCCCAAGTCTCATTGAATAATAAGAGTACTCAACTAGTAGTAAATGAAATAACTAATCTAATAAGACTATTGCCAAAGCGATAACAGAAATTTTTAATCTTTATTCATTTATTGAAAAGAAAAGTGAGTAAATAACTCAAATAAAACTATTACAATGAAAATATTAAATTCAAATGCAGCGAAATATCAAAATTGGGCAACATGCCCTTACATCAAAAATAGAAACTTTCTAAATAAAGATATTCTATTTAATAACACACTTCTTCAAAGGTTCACTTCCCTACAAAGATGAAATAAGGAAGGGTGAGCACATAGCCCAGTGGATCATTCAAAAACAACCAAATTATTCTTTCAAATCAATAAAACATTCAATTTTAGACATTTACAAGCATTAAGCATTTCAAACAATTTCTTGTTAACAGTTGTAACTTAGACTAAAAGGATTTCAAACTTAATGTTCTTATCAAAATACCTCCCTTAAGTGAAAAGACAATTCTTTATGTCAAATTTCATTAGACTTAGGGTCTCACCCATACTCCAAGTATTTTGGGACTCCACCCATGTGAGCTAATCACATGTAAAGAACACCCTCAGTAATCCCCATGGATTGTGGTGATAGTGTGGTTCTTTTTATCAAAGTCTTTCATTTAATCTCATATTCATGAATCATAAACGAAAATAAATAAATTCAGCATAATCATCATGTAAACATCAAGTGCATGAAATGTTACATAGCATGCATTATTAATCAAAATAAACTTAAGCAAGAGAGATATATGCATGACATGATTTAATGAATGAATTAACATGACATACATGCTAAACTAAAAATTAAAACATACTTATCAAACTAAAATTGAAATATGCATGATAAATTGAATTTAAACCATGTATAAACATCTCATTGATCTAAAATAAAAAAAAGTGGAAGTTCTAGAATTCACTTCCACTTCAATAGAATTGAAATTCAAAAATCTAGCAGCACTTCAACACCTCAACATGTTCAAACCTTCAAGAACACTCAAGATTTGAGAAGAGGTGCCAAGAGAAACGCTAGAGAAAACAAGAGGGATCTTATCAGCTCTTGCTTTGGGGTAAAGAGAATGAGAGCACAGGGGTCCTTTATATAGATTTTTAGTAGGCGTAGGGGGATGTTTTGAGTGTGCTCACACAGGAAATCTTTCCATCTTTCATGTGTGGATGTTTTGGCATGTGAATCTTTCCAATTTACCATGGTGCACATAGTTTGGGCATGTGAGCAATTTGGGTTTCCTTTTCCTAGGGTGAACACATTATTTGAGCTTGATTGAGTTTCCTTCTTATGTGTAAACACAAAGTTTGAGCTTTGTTTGAGTTTCCTTCTCATGTATGAACATTAAGTTTGAGCTTGATTGAGTTTCCTTCTCTTGTGTGAACACAATCTCAGCTTGAGCAACTTTCCCATTTTATTTCCTTGGGCGTCAAGTACTTGTGTGCACATGGGAACTTCTATTTGTGGAACCTTCTAATATTGAAAACTCCCATTCTTGGTTTCTTTGGTGTGCCTATGGGCAACCTTCTAATATTAGAAACTTCCATTCTTGGTTTTCTTGTGTGCTCATGGGCAACACTCTATTATTGGAAACTTTCTATTTGTTTCTTTGTGCACACATTAAGCAACATGGTTTTGGGACTTTCTTATTTTCCATATTTCCTTTTTCTCTTGGATGCGATATCATGTAAATCTTTCTATTTTCCATTCCTTCTTTATTCTTGTGGGATGCACCACTATGTGTGTAAATGTTTCCATTTTGTATTTTTTTCTCACATGAGACCATGCTTTTGAGCAACTTTCTAATCCCTTCTTATGACACCCATATTGAAAAATGAACTTCTAATCAATTAATTTCATTTATCATTTAGGCCTCAATAATGTTGTACCTCAATTTTCATAAATTTATCTTTGTTTCATTTCATTCCTCATTTCACTTAGATTTTTTTGAGGAAATGGACTTCTACTAAATTAATTGGACATATAATTAAAGGGAATCATTTCATGTCATTATGTACAAATTTTTCAGGGTATTACACTAGCCTCAGGCCAATCAGGCCCCATTGTCAAATGGTCTAGTAGTACCGTGCCAAATTGTCACTAAAGACAAAGAACAAAAGAACTTACTCATTAAGTTCTAGAAGCTACAACTGAGTACCTTCGATCGCAAGTTGGATCATATGGTAGTTGACATATGTGTTTTTCAGAGGAACAATCATCTCAATGCTTTGGGGGTAACTGGCCCTAAACGAGTAGCGTTGGCAGTGCATCAGTTTACTGGACTTATCACTAGTGGGAGATGATCATGATTGACCCTAAAACTGATATTTCAATTATGACATATGAGTAGTTCAAGAAGTTATTCAATGATAACTTCTTCTCCATGACTACTGCGAGACAATTGTAGTTAATGTTCGTGCGACTGAATCAAAAAACTATGATGGTAACACACTATAAAAGGAAGTTTATAGAACTATCAAAGTTTGCACCCGAATCGATCAAGGATGAGAAGGCCATGGCTAATAACTTTGCGAAAGGACTTTGTGTGGAAATTAGGAAGCTAGTTATTCCTTTAAGGCTAACTACATTCGAGGTGACAATAGTTAGAGCCCAATTGATCGAGAAGGATATTAACTTCAAACAATCTCTGAAGAATTAGAAAAAGAGGCCATAGAAAAATCAAAAGGAAAAGAATGGGAACAAGAAACAAAACACCTATTCGAATGATGGTAATAAGGCCCCTCAAACTCAGCAGCAAGTATAATTGTATTCCCAAACACGAGTTATTCATGCTAAAGAGGAGCAAAGGGAGCAGGCCAAACGACATGGGCTGTGTTTCCATTATAACTAGCAAAGATATGTGGCAAAGTTATATCCTATCAAAGCTCAAGCTCCACAGTAACAACAACATCAGTATAATTAGGGAGGAAGACAAAATGGTCATCCTCAAGTTAGGCAACAAAAACAACCCTAACAGAATAATAACCTGGGGTAGAATTAGAATCAGAACTAGCACTGTGGACAAAATTAAGCCAGAGTTTTTCCTGTTATAAATGATCAAGATGATCAATTCCCTACAGTAGCAGGCACATTTCTATTATTTAATGTTGTTGTGAAACTTTTGTTTGATTCGGTTGCTACCAACTCTTTTACTAATGAACAATTAATAGATAGGTTACAACTAGTAACAAATACCTTGCCTATGATATTGAACATATCCACAACTATAGGAACTACCATTACCTAAAAAAGAATGTGTGGTTGTGTCCTTAGATTTGGAAAAAAGTCGATTTCAGCCAATCTCTGTGTATTCCCATTTTATGGTTAGATGTAATATTGGGGATGGACTGGTTAACCTAATATTAGGCATAGGTAAATTGTCGAAAGAAAAGGGTAATAATAAGATTACCTTCAAGAGACACTATTAGCGTAACACCCCCGAACCCCCGGACCGGAACCCAAGTCCTCATGCATGCGTCATGTGGGGCCAGCGCATCTACTAGCACTCCCTTCAGCTCTCTGCTGTCTACGTAGGACTTTTCATCTCTCTGTGGGTCTGATCCGCCAGGAACCCGAGGTTGTCAACCTCTTTCTACACGCTAAACCCAAGTCTCAATTTTCAGCAAATGAGAAAACTATTTAAATCCTGATAAACATGCTACTATGTTTATCGATGAATATCATAATTCAGAAAATAGTTTCAAATACTCCATTGGATTTTTCACAGTAAATATCAACAATGGAAAGCAAATCTCTGCAGCGGAAACCATCAAAACATCAACCCATCTATCAGGGCTCAGGTAAAACTATCATACACATGTTATTAGTCGATGAAAATAACATCGCAAAAATCATCTCAAAACTATGATAAAAAATAGGCTCACCGAGCCCAAAGTCCCAATAACCTTTAAAATGTTCAACAATTTTTAAAAAGAAATATGCGGCCATATAGCCTGTTCAAAATATATACATGATCAGTGAAAATTACAATAACACTAATAGAAACAAGTCCAACAGTGATCTCCCAGCGAGATCACCACACCAACCCTGAATCTTGGTCGACTAGGGTACTCCACCTCCGCGAGTACCTGTGAAAGAAAATGGGGTGAGCTCGAGAGCCTAGTGGATCATCCCTACACATCACTAGCATTATATGAACCAGAAATCCAAAACATGCACACACTTTCATTACATTAATCGTTTCACACAGTTATTTGTTTTGTTGTATCTTAAGACTAAAAGAGCCATACTCTCGGTGTTCTTCTGGTGACAAGAATCGATCCTGGCAGTACTGCCTCGAGCTACGATACCGTTCACGACCTGTCACGTCGTCCAAGAATAGGAGCAATGGTGTACGGCCAATGCTCGCCCGTCTAAGGAACTCTCAGCCTTCGCAAGAAGCTTCATTAAGAACACCAACGATGGGATCCGGAAGAAGTCGTGCGGCGAATACGGCCACGTCCACGAGTCGTTGACAGATACCTACCGTCGCTCCGGTACGTTGATTTTAAATCTTAATTTAATCTTCTTTAGTTACAAAAGGTTTCATTCCATACCCAATCAGCATTCAAAATATCTAAATCATATAGCAATTGACATAAATAACCAGACATTATGCCGCATATTCAAACAAATAATGAAAGCATATAACCAGACATTATGCCCAATCATCAATCAAGGCATCCAAACATGTCACACACCCTAACATGCATCTAACACCCTAGGCTACACAAACATCATGCCTTGAACCTCAAGCCTACATAATACTAGTGAACAAGAGAATCCCGCCCACCTGATATCAATCAACGACCCTTGCGCCTACTCGCGAGGATCATGCTCGAAATCCACAGGCTGAAATGATTAAATCTCAGCATTCAGTCCAAATCCTCCACAATCCCTCTTCAACAAATAACCAGAAAATCCAAATTTCCATTTTTCCTCACAAAAATATGAAATTATAGTCAACGCGTTCCAAACTAAGAATAGAACACATTTAGAACTGACTACAACTTCAAAAGAGGAATAGATTGGGTTTTATTACCTATCAAGCGATTTGCACCCTCCAAAAATCCTCCAAATAGGCAACTTTTCTCTGGATTCGTCGAAAACTGCAAATGAATAGTCAAAACTTTTAGAATTCAGTTCTAGATCGATAATTTGTCAGTTTAGAAGGAAGATCCGAGCTCATAGGGTTCCGGATCATTTTATGCAATCAAAACCCTTAATTCAGATATAAAATCTGAATGAATCGATAGAATTGAAACTTAAATGATTTAAAAGTTCAGATTCCTACCTTAGACCCTTAGCTCTTCCTTGAATCGGCTCTAGATCGCCTCTCTGGAATTCTGGATCAACTGGAGAATTTCTGTGCGTGAAATGACGAATTTAGGGCTCAAACTGTTTAAATTTCGCGTAATGACCACGGTCGGCACTTTACGGACCGCGGTCACCAGGTGACCTAATTTTTTTTGAGATTTTGCACTGATGACCGCGGTCACCAGCATGGTACCCAATTTTTTCCATTCATTTTCAACATTTTTCCCATTTTTAAACATCTAAACTTATTTTATTTCCATACCATACCATATAATAGTCATTTAAAACATGTTTTCACACATTTTTATATTTATTTCATAATTTTTTAAAATTCATTTTCAAGTTGTGTGCATTTGAAAACTTTGGGGTGTTACAATTAGAATCAATGGTGATATGCAGAGGTTACCTAGATCCCAATGCACTACAAGAAATTGCACCTACAACAACGTATAATGTTCGTTGTTATACCCATACGACAACATTCATGGTGATGTTGTCAATCAGGGTGTTGTTAAACAGCTAACTATTTTTAACAATGGTCACGAGCTTGTTGTTGTAAAGCGTTGTGTATCGATCTAAGAGTGAGGTTACAACAACGTTCACCCATTGTTAAATGATTTAATCTCTTAATACATATTCGACAACGGTCACTATGCCTGTTGTTGTAGAAATGTTATTTCAACAGGCGCACATGGTGGAAACCCTAACCTTTAACAACGGTCATGTGCTTGTTATTGTAATGCGTTGTGTATCATTCTAACATTGAGGTTACAACAACGATCGCACGTTGTTAAATGCTTTAATCTTTTAATACACATTCAACAATAATCATTATACCTGTTGTTGTAAACGTGTTATAACAATGGGTGAACGTTGTGAAAACCCTAACATTTTAACCTTTCAATAACGGTCAATTGGTTGTTGTTGTATGTCCATTACTTAACAACATGCATGTGCCCGTTGTGAAAGCTGCAGTATTTCAACAACAATAGTCTGCACATTGTTATATCATGTATCTTACAACGAAAACTAAACATTGTCATATGTGTCAATGTTTTTTAATTGTAAAAATGTTTTACTACAATATATATTGCATATATTTACTTGTATCTATAAATTCATAATATAAAATAAACATTATTAAACATTTGTCCTATCATTTCAAATGGCTCATTTAGTATTACTTAAGAATAATAAATCTTATAATGCCAAACATATATACAATCCATCAAAAAGTGTAATTATTATTTACACTACTTATCGTTATTAATCCTAATAAACCAAAATAAAAAGTTTTAAAGCAAAAATTCTTCTTGAAGGATCATCACGTCTCATCTTGATACACAATCCAAGCATATAAACTCAAGTTCTCCATTGTTTCAATCTTTATATATACCTACATCAAAAAAAATGAACTTAGTTAGATTAATTTTTTTTAAAAAAATAAGAATAAGAGCTAAAGAGCAAAATTGTAATAGTTAAAGCAACTCAATATCTAACAAAGACATATAAGAACAAAATTAAAAAGGATACTATGCATAGTTTTACATGATCCATAGAACACTTAGCCCCACTAGGGGATTGGACACCTAGACTTAGCTATATATTAATTTTTTCTTAAAAAGCGTATATACGTGAAAGAGATGAAATTTCACATTGTTTATTAATCTTAAACCAAAAGTTATAATAGTAATCAACATTATTTATTTTAAACCAAAAGCTATAATAGTAATCAACAAATATCATAAGTCATGAATGTGAAAGAGATGAAAGTTGAAAATGTGAATGAAGAGTAGATACCTTATACTAAAGAAGAAGAATAGTAGCTGTGAGGAAAAGAATAGTAACTAAAAATAAAATATTTACTTCACCAGCTTCTAAAGTTTTCTTTTTTGTCATAGTGGCTATAGAAGATATAATATGATTGTTGATACAAAATGAAAAAGAATTAACTAATTATTTTAGATGCAATAAATAACTATCACATAATTAAAAAGTAGGATTTAATACACAATCCAAGCATATAAACTCAAATAAAAATTCAAGAAAAAATCAATTAGTTGTAGTATAGAACTTAATGCTTACATTATTCATAAAATAGTGCCATTTAGGTCAATCTTAGCACAGTGCTCCATGTTTCCATCTCCAAATGTTGACATGTTCATAGGCTTATGTGTCAAGTTGATACTTTCTTCATATGCTTATATAACACCCCAACCCCTACATTCTTTGAGTTTTGGACATACCACCATTATTTCATGGTGGACTTAACCAATTGGCGGGTTGGGCCGGTGTTACGTTACAAGTGATCACATACTTTACTTTCAATTTTTCAATACCACATGCCTTAGAATAAATTCAATAGTAAAAATTCACATTTAATAAAATCAAGGCAATTAAAAGTAAAGAAAAATTCAACTTCTTTATTAAAAAAAAATACATAACTTTATAATGTAAACTAGTACATCGTTGATCAATAATCTCAAAATAGAAATACTAACCTTCAGTGGAAGTCTTAATCAAAATTGGACAACATGCCCTTACACAAAAAGGAAAATAGAAACTTGCTAAATAAAATATTCAATTTCTATGTCTTCATAATTTAATTTCCTAAAAAAAATAAGAGAGGAAGGGGTGAACACAACGCTCAATGGATCTTTATCAAACAATCATTTTTCAAACTCAAAACAATAGCACATCCATAATTCAAACACTTGCATACATTAGGCGTTTCAAACAACCAATTGTTTAAAGTTGTAATT
>JAJIYU010005553.1:0-22108 GCA_030144865.1 Tinospora cordifolia
TATTGATGACTACAGCAGAAAAATTTGGGTCTACTTCTTGGCTTATAAGTCTGACACTTTTGCTTGCTTTCAGAAATTTAAATCTCTTGTTGAAAAGCAGAGTGGTCGTCAAATTAAGGTCTTACGCACTGATGGTGGTGGTGAGTACACTTCTATAGCCTTTAATGATTATTGCACAGCTCATGGGATAAAACATAAGATCACAACTCCTTATACACCACAACACAATGGCGTTGCTGAGCGCAAGAACCAGACGATCATGGATATGACCCGCAGTATGTTAAAAGCTAAAGGTATTCCACACACTTTTTGGGCTGAAGCTGTTGCCTGTTCTGTTTATTTGCTTAACAGATCCCCTACAAAAGCCCTTTCTCACATCACTCTTGAAGAAGCTTGGAGCGGTTATAAATCGAATGTAGCCCACCTGCGAGTTTTTGGATCTATTGCCTATTTGCATGTTCTTGATCAGAATAGAAGAAAGTTAGATGACAAAGGCATGAAGACTATCTTCATTGGGTACAACAGTGGCAAGTTCTGTGGCTACAAGCTCTATAATCCTACCACTAATGCAGTCTTAGTGAGTAGAAATGTTCTATTTGATAAGCAGGATTCTTGGCATTGGGATGATGTGCACCATGTTGTTAAAGCCCCTCAGCCTATCTCTTTTGATGATGAAGCCTCTAACTCCACTAGTGTTCCTTTGAGCACTACTAATAATGGAAATAGCAGACCTCAGCGTACTATCCAACCACCTGCCAGATTGCAAGACTTTGAAGTCTATTCTGATAATGCTATTACTGATGATGGGAGCTTAGTTCATTATGCCATGTTTGTTGATTCTGATCCAATCACTGTAACTGAAGCTATGAAAGAAGGAAATTGGATTGCTGCCATGGACTCAGAGATTCAGTCTATTGAGAAGAATGACACTTGGGAGCTTGTTACCATTCCCCACGGTTATAAAGTTATTGATGTTAAGTGGGTCTTTAAGACCAAACATAAGCCAAATGGTGACATTGATCGTTATAAAACACGACTTGTCGCAAAAGGCTATGAACAGAAGCCTGGCTTTGATTATCAAGAGGTATTTGCCCCTGTTGTTCACATTGAGACTATGAGATTATTGATTGCTATAGCTGCTCAGAAGCATTGGAAGATTCATCAGATGGATGTCAAGTCTGCCTTCCTGAATGGTTACTTAGATGAAGAAGTTTATGTGAAGCAGCCACCAGGTTATGTGAAACATGGTTTTGAGGATAAAGTCTACAGGTTGAAGAAAGGTCTATATGGCTTAAAGCAAGCTCCTCGGGCATGGAACAAAAGAATTGATCAGTTCTTTTATGCTTTTGGTCTCCAAAAGTGTGGTTCTGAACATGCCTTATATGTGAAGATTGATGCATCTACCGGTACCGTGCTTATTGTTTGCCTATATGTTGATGATTTGATTTTTACAGGCAATGATGTCATAGTGATTCGAGAATTCAAAAAGGCCATGATGGAAGAATTTGAGATAACTGATATTGGTTTCATGTCATACTTTCTTAGCATTGAGGTTGACCAGCGTGATGATGGCATTTTCATCAGTCAGCATTGATATGCCCTGGATATTCTGAAGAAGTTTAATATGTCTGATTGCAATCCTTCTTCCACTCCTATTGAAGTTGGTACTAGATTATCAAAGAAGTCTAACGAAGCTCCAGTTGATCCAACATACTTCAAACAAATTGTTGGGAGCTTGCGTTACTTGACTTGCACACAACCAGATATCTTATATGGAGTTGGATTGCTTAGTCGATTCATGGAATCACCCAATCAATCCCATCTTGGTGTCGCTAAACGTATCCTACGTTATATTAAGGGTACATTTGATCATGGTTTATTCTACTCTAACACTGTTGATTCTACTCTTTTTGGATAATCTGACAGTGATTGGAGTGGTGATCATGATGATAGAAAGAATACTTCTGGCTATGCATTTTTTTATGGTTCTACTACATTCTCGTGGTCTTCCAAGAAGCAGTCTATTGTTGCATTGTCTACATATGAAGCTGAATATGTTGCTGCTGCTTCGAGTGCTTGTCAGACTATTTGGTTAAGGAATCTTCTACACCAGATTCATATGTTTATTGATGGCCCTACACCCATTTATGTTGATAATGTGTCAGCTATCGATTTGGCAAAAAATTCAGTGACTCATAGCTGAAGTAAACACATTGATATGCAGTATCACTTCCTCCGTGATCAGGTTCAACAGAAAGAAATTGAATTAGTCTACCGCAAATCTGAAGATCAAGTTGCAGATTTGTTCACTAAGCCTCTCAAGATCGAAACATTTTTGAAGTTGAAGACTGCATTGGGAGTGTGCAAGTTCTGAATTATGGGGGGAATTTTATGTAATTCAGATAATCCAGCTTATGGGGGGATGATAGAATTCTAGTGGTACTAGAATTGTATTGTAATCTAGATTATCTGATCTAGATCTAGAATTTTAGATTGAGTCAATCTGATGATTTAGGATAAGGTCCAATTAGATGATGATTTAGGATAAGATCCAATTAGATATTGGATAAAGACAAATTAGGTAATCTGAGTTTATCTGTAATTGAGATTACCAGATAGTTTAGAATTCTACAGAGTTTAGGAGAAGTGTCTAACTGAGTCTATAAATAGACTCTATGGGTTCAATATGTATTCAATTCAGTTTAGTAGAAAGCAATAAAGTTTGAGTAGAGGTTTTATTCCAACAAGCAGTAGCTGATTGTTGTTGTTGCTGCTAAACGAAGGAGAAAATGAACTGAAAGAAGATACGCGTTGCTGCTAGCCGTGAAGAAGAGGAAGGAAGAATAGGGGAAGAAGTTGCAGCTGCATCTGGTGGTGTTTTGTGGCACAAAGAGGAACGAACCAGCAACAAATCTGTGCGTGAATAAGCTAAAATCACGACTGCTGTTGCTGTGATTTGCAAATCGAAAAGTTTTTGTGTGATTTGAGCGTGAAGAACGAGCTAGCTGTGTTTTGTAAATAGAAAAGAGAAATCGCGATTTGGTTGTTGCTGGCCATGACTCACGAACAAGGAAATAGAGGAACTACGATCTAGTTAGGGCCTGAAAGATGATAGAACTGCGATTTGGTGCGAGTTGTTGCAAATGAAGAAGAAGAGGGTCGTGAAGAAGAGAAATGAAGAAGGAGAGAACACTGTGCGTTGTTGCTGGGCACGCTTGAAGAAGAAGAAAATAATTTTGCTGCTGCATTCTATTGTTTGTAAGAAGAAGAAGAAAAAGAAAATGCCCATAGATTGATGCCCTAGATTTGAACCTTTGGGCTAGATTTTGAGGATAAAAGTGACGAATTTTGATCCTCAAAATTGGGATTCTGCAAAGAACAGTTTCAAAAATAAAATTTCAATACTTGTGTGATGAATTTCAAACGGGTTTTAGGCATCAAAACAAAAATCAGATTTGAAATGGAAAAATTACTAAGGGGGTTCGATGCTCAAAATTATTTATATCAAGGGCATCAAATTTCAATTTAAAAGTAAACAAAGGAGAAATTGTGGGTATAACCTATTTAAAATTAAAATCTTTGAGTTTTAATTGGTTCAAAATTAAATTATTTTTTTGATTATAAATGTGAAAAAAAAAGAGATTACTCTTAGGAGTTAAAAAATCTGAATTTGGTGGTTTCATTTACGTTTTTATTTATTGAAATATTATTATCTATTTGAAGGGAGACTTGTGGAGGTGGAATGAATTTTATTCAAAGGTCGAGGGGTTCAAAGACTAGGAGAAATTGTTTTATTTTAATTATATAAAATTTTGAAATTTTAAAATAATTATGAATTTGTTGAAATTGACATTTAGACTTTGTAATTATTTTAGAAATTAGTTAAGCTTAAGAGTATTTTTGAATGAGATCAAATGTATTTGGAGTCTTCAAGTAAATATTAAAAATTAGAATTATCTTCTTGAAGTAGAAATTAATTATTTGAGAGTTAAAGAGATTTTTGAATGATTTTAAGCCTTAGATTATTTTATTTAAATTAGAAAAGTAGTAGAGACCTAAAAAATTTAATATTTAAATTTTCAATTATGAGATTAAAATTTTAGAGGCTTAAATTAGAAAAATCTGCAATTGAGAAATATTATTTTGATATGAAAAGGAAATGGTAGAGATAAATGAAGTAGATTTTCTGAATCTGGAGGTTTAGAAATATTTTCATACGATAATTAATATTTTTAGAGATAAATTTCTTTTAGAGATAAAAGTAAAATGATTGGTGGAAATCCTGGAAGTTTTGATCATCTAAGAGTAGAATTATTTAAATTATTTTAAATAGATAATTAAAACTTAAAATTTATTATTTTGATAGTTAATTGTAGATTAATAATTTGAAGTGTAAAGAACTCTCCACGAGGAGACGTAAGGGAGATTTGGCATAGTCAGGTAGGGAGGATTTCCATGCGAATTTCTATTATTCAAACTTTGATTCAGAACATTTGTTTGCTAGTTCAAGATATTAGCAACATGATAGGACTTGTGTTGCTTTTGAATGAAATGAATGATTGAAATCCTAATGTCTGGTTACAACTTTTTTAGCATGATTTATCAAATGCACATTTTATTTAGTGCACTCATTTTACTGTTTATTCTTGTTCGATTTATTTCATGATGGTGCGATGTGAATGAAAATGCTTGTGAAATTAAATAAACTTAACGGACTTTAAGAATTCCATGTACCAATGCGATGGATTGTCACAGGCACACTGTAACCCTCCATACAGTGTATTATGTGCACTAGTCTGGACACGTCATAGATATTTCCACTTGTCCAGTTAGATAGTTGAGTTGTTTCTGAAAGTGGTAATCACTAGATTATGATCACTGGATTGTGTTGCCCTTTCTTAAACAGTAATCCCATGGTATAATCTTGATTGCATACCTAGAGTACTCGCCTTTGGTATTGATGGCGCTAATACCTGGAGAGGTTATATCATGATGGTAATGCTAGGTTGCAATACCTGGAGAATCATGATAATACATCTGGATTGTGTACTGGGAGTTACTCATTTGGATTATAGGAAATATGGAGGGAGGATTCTCTTTCAATCATTGGGATTATAACAAGACAATTTAATTTTTGCAACGCTTAATGTTTGAAAGTGCTTGTAATGTTTTGAATGTTGGTTTGTATAATATAAACGATGTGTAGGAAGGACCTACTGGGCTTTGGAGCTCACTCCTATTTCTTTTTTAGGAACACATGGACGTAGCGTGCAATAGTTTATGTTAGAAAAATTTTACTTTTGGTTGGAAACCTCATGGGGAGGTTATCCGCGATAGGAGGATTTAAATGTTATATTTTGCTTATTTTATTTTGTAACAAAACTGGATGTATGCTTTTCTTTTGAGTTTAATATTGCTATTTTACATGTATTAACTTGATTTTGGAATAATCGGCGGGCTTGACCAATATGATTTGATTTTAATGATTTCATCTGTTGTAGCACTTACTTTGATGATTTTACATTTATTTGTTTCATGAATTTCTGGTAAGATGATTGAGATTATTTTGAATACTTCACTGATGAGGAATTTATTTTATACTGGTTTAACACACTTTTCCACAATTGGAATGAGAATTGGTTTTGACGCACTTTTCTTAGATTTGAAAGTATTTGAATAGTTAATGAAGTAAGAAATTTTTTAGAAAGTTGACATCTCAGCTCTCGGGAGAAGATAATTCGATGATTACGTACCAAGAAATTCAGACCTGAAACTGGGGTGTCACACTTGGTGCTGGATTAATAACTGTTACTGCATTTCATGGTTTTCATTTCCATTCTTCACATATTTATGAATACTACCATTGTGAATTGTATGTTGTATGGCATGACTTGATTGATTGAGAACTTAAAAGAAGATGAAGGATTTTAAGAATATAATTGTCGATGTGATGTATGTAGCCACCATGCGCATTGTGCTATCCCTGCAGTGAACAGCTGGAAGCGCATCATAGGTAGTCCCAAGGTATGGCTGAGCTTAGCGTACCTGAGATAATGGATTCCAAGGGTATGGCACAGCTTAGCGTACTTGAATGCAACAAGTATGGCTGTGTAGTGTACCTGTATGGTTGTGTATGTTATTGATTGATGATTAATAAAAGGGCCCCAAGTATGGTTGTGCAATGTACTTGAAACTTAACGCAATCAAAATTGATGTGTTTATTGTGTATGGCTGGGGAATTATAGCGTACACCTAATTGGGAGATACGACTGAGTCTAGCATATCATGGCATTGTGGAACTTCTGGGGATTACCAGGAGAATATCTCCTTTAGACTTAGGTTACAACAAACCAACCTATTGTATGAAATGACTAATGCTTTGAAAGTGATTGCACGTTTTGGATTTGATTTTTATAATGCTTATGAAGTTTAGAAATGGCCCACTAGGCTTTTGAGCTCATTTACTTTATACCTTTCAAGTGCCCACAGAGTCATATGCATTGATTTCACAAGTCTTAAAGCTTTGCATGAAGAACCTATGGGAGGTTAACTTTGTTTTGTTTTGGGATGTATATTGATGTAATTATTAAACAGGATGGATAACTACTTTTGTTGTAACTTTTACCTCTACTTTTTATTTTATACTTTGGAGTCTGAACAGGACTTCCATATTTTGGATCATATACAGGATATTTCATTCTCAAATATTGAGATATCTCCGGCTGCATTATTTTATTTAAATTGTTGCATCATGTATGCATCTAGACTGCATACAGGTAGAAAACAGGGAACAGGGAAAGAGGAAACTTGACTACTCCGACTTTGGGGGAAGGTTACCCGATGATTCACCTCAAGGAGTCTGGACCTAAGGTTGGGGTGTCACAAAATGGTATCAGAGCACAGTTAGTAGCTCTTTGGGAATGGATTCTAGTTGATATCACAAAGTTAGAGCTACTATCAAGCTTTTGGGAAAACTAGAACATTATTTGTAGATCCTTAGATTAAAATAGGTGCATAATGGAATCACATCTGGGCTATGAGGTAATGGATGTTTAGCGTTATCTCTAGAGACACTCCAAGGATTACATGGTTTTGAAGTTATTGCATGTTTTCATGGAAAATGGTTTTACGGGATTTGGTTTTTTACTGGAAATGAGTTTTGAACTTAATTTTTGAAAAACATTAGACGATGCCAATATACTTGAGTACTGTTGCTGATATGAAATGAATACAGGTAGTGATGCCTGATAGTTGACCTTCTCTCGGGTTAAAGGTCCCTAAAGGGCTTATCTGGCTAGATCTTCTTCTTTGGTAGTATGTACCAAAGGGTTGACCTTTATGCTAATTAAAGGTCCTAGAAGGTCGCATTACTATTCTGGAAAGGTCCAAGATGACAACACTTGGAACCGATGGTATCACTTAGGCATGAAGTTGACTTAGTCAACTAAGTATTGCATTGAAACACTAGATTTAGGTAGAAACCGAGTGTTGCTACGAAGGACACAATGGGTCATAAATAAATTAAAAGACTTTAGGGCATTGCTTAGAGACAGATAACATGGTGAACGCACACTTGATTGGTCAGGACCTGAGTTTGGGAAGAGCTTGTATCTCTAGTCTCTATGTAGGATGGGGTGCATAGAAATTTGGGGGTATGGAAGAACCCTAAACTCAAAGAATGACAGACCTTGTTTTGTGAGTGGCCAGTTTCTTCAGCTGAACTTGTACGCACTATGTTGTATTGGGATGGGGCGGTCTAGCATGGTGGGTCTTGCGTCAGCCTTAGAGACTGAGACACTTGGGCCACTGTAATAGGCGTAATGGGATCTTTAGTGGAAGTTTGTGAGGAAGGGAGAGTGTGAATTCGGACACTCGAACCTGAAAGCACAAGTGGAAGCTTGGGATTTCATTATGCTTGTGTGTATTGATTGCTTGTTTGATAAGTGATTGTTTGTAATCTACGTAATAAGTTATTTTGAGTATAACCTAAACTCATGTACCATCAAACAAACGAAATGTTGCCAACTTAGAAACATAAACCCTTAGACCACGAAGACAAATCGAGAACTTAGAAACATACACCTAGAGTCACATTAGCATGAGTATAGGTAGGTTGGATGAGTTACAGTATCCAAAGTTTTGAGAAGACGGGTTGAGACTCAAATTGAAAGAGGAAAAACAAGTGATATATACTTTTATAGTTATTGGAATTTTTTTGCTTCAATGTAATGAAACTACTGGATACTAAAGTAAGTTTTGACTTGTAGGAAATGGCGAGAAGAAGACCTAGGAGGCAGAGGGGTCGAATTGAGAATAGAGATGAGCTAGAACAAAGAGATGACAATACCCCGGTGGCTATAGCACCACCAAGAGCACTAGTGACTCCAAAAATTATAAAAGAGATCTCACAGAGAGTAATATCAGAGGTCACTCCAAGGATTAAGGAGCAAGTGGTTAGAACTATGCAACCAGTAATGACACCACAACCGTTTGTACTGGTAAAGCCACGGATATAGCCAATTGTATAGCCACAGATTTCACCTCCACTCCAAAATTAGCAGGAGGCTAGATCTTCAAAAGTGATACCACAAAACAAATCACCTGGATATGACAAGGAACTAAAGGAGTTATTGATCGAATTCCAAAAGTTGAGGCCCAACACCTTTGAGAGTGTGGTAGACCCAAAAACAACAAATATATGGTCCACTGAGATGAACGAACATCTTAATGCTATATAGGGATATCATAGCCTAGAAGAGTGGCTCTAGTTGTACATCAATTGGTAGGACCAGCCTACCATTGGTGGAAGATGATCATGAACGACCCCACCATAGATGAAGCAAATATGAAATGGGAGGAATTCAAACATTTATTCTATGATGTTTTCTTCCCGACAGCTAGAAGGAGACAGATGCAATCAGAGTTCGTCCATCTAACTCAAAGGAGGATGATTGTAGTAAAATATGAGCAGATGTTTGCTGAACTATCGAGATTTGTGCCAGATTTACTAAAGGATGAGTAGTCAAAGGTGGACAAGTTTACGGAAGGACTAAAGGTAGAGATTAGAAAGATAGTAGCACCCATGAAGCTGACAAATTTCAGAAAGACTGTGAGCTGGCACCGATAGTTGAGAGAGACTTAGAGGGTGAGTAGGAATTGAGAAGCAAAAAGAGAGCTAGATTTGGATAGATTGCAGGCCCATCATAAAGGAGCATCACGAGCTCAACGATAGACGCAGACTCAGAATGGACGACAAACTTAGTAGAGAAGGTTTGACCATCTGAGAGACATCCAAACGACACAAACGAGGAAGCTAGGGCTGTGTTATATCTGTAACAGGGATGGACATTTTGCTAGAGACTGTCCAGAGAGAATAGTGACCCCTGCATCTCAGCCATCACATCAAATTCGAGGCCAAACTCATTCTTCACAACAGAAGCCCCAACCACGATAGACAAGTTAGGCGAGCCTATATGCAGCAGACACCCATGCAGACCCCACCCCAATGGTGGAAGGTATATTTTTGTTGTTTGGTGTTGCTATACAAGTACTGTTTGATTCAAGCATGGAGATATTTTGTTTCTGAAGAGATAGTAGAGGGGTTACAATTAGTGACTAGTTCGTTAGTGGTATCCTTAGAGGTAACCACTCCAATAGGAAACACAGTGAGTTCACGAAGATATTGTACATGTGAACTTACGTTATGATATTATCGGATGTTAATAGACTTTTATGTGTTGCATTTTAGAGGATATAATGTGATATTGGAAATGGATTGGCTAACCCAATATCAGGCAGAAATAGACTGTCAAAAATAGAGAGTCACAATAAAGTTGTCGTCTGACGAGATTCTAAAATTGAAGGGAACAAACAAAAGCTGCCTAAAAATCTAGCATTGGCTTTATTGTATTCTGTTCAGATGACAGAAGACTTCAGACAACTAGTAGAGAAGGATGCAAAGAGTGAGAGACCCAAGGATATCCAGCAGATCCCTGTGGTACGGGAATACAAGGATGTGTTCCCTGATGAATTACGTGGCCTCCTGGTACCAATCCTATTACTATTCCACCTTATAAAATGGCACCAGTGGAGTTACAGGAGCTACAGACTCAAATGGATGAGCTTCTAGTGAAGGGTTTCATCAGACCTAGCCAGTCACCATGGGGAGCTCCAGTTCTGTTTGTCAAAAAGAAGGATGGATCCATGAGATTATGTATAGACTACCGAAAGTTGAACCAAGTGACTATTAAAAACAAATACCCTTTACCCAAGATAGATGACCTCTTTGACCAGCTGAGAGGAGCCACATGGTTCTCTAAGATAGATTTGAGATCGGGGTATCAGCAACTAAAAATCTGGGAATTTGACATACCGAAGACAACATTGAAACCAGATATGGGCACTTTGAGTATACAGTGATGCCTTTTGGTATGACAAACGCTCTAGCAACATTTATGGATTTGATGAATAGGGTCTTCAGCCAGTACTTAGATCAGTTTGTTATATTATTCGTTGATGACATACTGGTCTACTCCCGATCAAATGCAGAACATGAACAACATTTGTGCATAATTTTGGAGACTCTCAGGGAGAACCAATTATATGCAAAATTCAACAAATGCAAATTCTTGATGAGAAAAGTTAAGTTCCTTGGCCACATGGTTTCGGCAAAAGTTATATCTATGGACCTAGAAAAAGTGGAAGCAATAGCTAACTAGAAACAACCAACCACAATCATAGAGATCTAGAGTTTTCTTGGGTTGGCAGGGTACTACTGCAGATTTATAAAAGATTTCTCTAAAATAACTGAACCACTGACTAAGTTGACTAGGAAATGAGAGAAATTTATTTGGGATGACAAATGTGAAAGGTTATTCTAAGAGCTGAAGAAAAAGCTGACAACAACTCCTGTTTTGATCACTCGTACCCTGAAGTGAGGTATACAATATATACAGATGCATCACTGCATGGGTTGGGGGCAGTGTTGATGCAAGAGGGGCAAGTAGTGGGCTATGCATCTTGACAGTTGAAGCCACACGAACAGAACTACCCCACACATGATCTAGAACTTGCAGCGATCGTGTTTGCTTTGAAGATGTGGGGGCACTATCTTTATGGAGAGAGTTTTGATATGTATTCAGATAATAAGAGCCTCAAATACATCCATACCCAGAAGGAACTACATCTCTAACAGAGGAGATGGTTAAAGTTCCTTAAAGACTACGATTTCTAGCTGCATTAGCAGGAAGTCCAGCAAAAGTGATGAAGAGATGGTACAAATGTACCAGTTGATTGATGAGTACAATCTGGGTATAGCTACTGATACTAATAGGGAACAAACATACTTGTATGCAATGTCATGCCAACCAGATATTCTATACCAGATCAGAGACAAATAGAAGACCGATAAGTGGATGACCAATATGATTGAGGGCGTCAAATTGGTCAGGCATACAAATTTTAGATTAGACTCAGAGGGTGCACTGAGACTGAGAAACAGACTCTGTGTACTGAGTGTAGGGTAGATTAAAAACATCATACTGGATGAGGCACATCAGACTAAGTATGCAATGCATCCAGGTGGCGATAAGATGTATCAAAACTCAAGGAAATCTTTCTAGTGGCGAGGAATGAAGAAAGACATAGCCAGATATGTCTCTAAGTGTTTTACATGTCAGTAGGTGAAAGCTAAACATAAAATGCCATCAGGGCTATTACAACCACTTCTGACATCGGAATGGAAGTGGGATCATATCACCATGGATTTTGTTATGGGTCTTCCTAGGAGTTAGAAAGGGGAGGGCACTGTATGGGTCATAGTAGATCGATTAACAAAGATAACACATTTCTTACCTATTAGATCTACAGATTCAATGAGTAAGCTGGGTGAATTATATATCAAAGAAATAGTGAGATTGCATGGTGTTCCTGAGACCATAGTATCAGACAAAAACGCCAGATTTATCAGACAAAGACGCCAGATTTACATCTCAGTTCTGGCAGAGTCTACAAAAGGAATTGGGTAGCAGAATCGCCATGAGTACAACATTTCACCCACAGACAGATGGGCAATTAGAGAGGGTCATTTAGATACTCGAGGATATGCGCGAGCATGTGATCTTGATTTTAAGGGCAGTTGAAGCAAATATTTGCACTTAGCAGAGTTCGCCTACAATAACAGCTATCAGGCATGCATTGACATAGTTCCATAAGAAGCATCCTACGGCAGACCCTGTAGATTGCCATCATGTTGGGTAGATTTCGAAGACGAAGTGCTCATTGGACCTGAGATGATTGAAGATATGAGTAATCAGATTAAGAAGATCCAAAGGAGAATAGCTACAGCTCATAGCAGACAGAAATGCTACGCAGACAAGAGGAGGAAACCTATGGAGTTCCAACTAGGAGACAAAGTATTCTTGAAGATTGGTCTACAAAAAGGAATTAGATGGTTTGGAGATAACGGAAAGCTAGCACCCAGATTTATTGGTCCATTCTAGATCATTAAGCAGATTGGCGAATGTGCATATGAGCTGGATCTACCAAGCAGATTTTCTTCTGTCCACAATGTGTTCCATGTTTTGATGCTTCGAAAGTACGAGCCAAACCCTTCTCATGTCATACAGTGGAAAGATATCATACTTCAAGATGATACAACTTACGAGGAATCGGCTGTCAGAATCATTGATCACAAGGTGCAGAGTCTTAAGACCAAGGGCATTCCATTAGTTAAGGTCCTATGAAAGCATTATGGCTTAGAGGAAGCGACCTGAGAACTTGAAAGCGAGATGCAGAGAAAATACCCAAATCTCTTCTCCAAAAATACTTTACAAAACACATTACGCAGGTATGTGAGTCTATTCAAATTTTAAGGACCAAATTTCATGCAACGGGGGTAGGTTGTAATACCCCGAAATCTCAGGAACGCATATACGTCACAATTAATAATAAAAATATAAAATAATTTATCAAGAAATAATATAAATGTTTTATTACATATATGTGATGTAAACTATGGGTTAAAAATTTTAAATGAAAGGTATGTACGTAGAAACGAGGTATGTAAACTATGGGGGGAATTAATAATAAAAATAATATACATAGAAACGAGGTTCGCGAAATATTAGTAATCGAAAAAAATTAATATGATACTTGTGTGGGTATGAAGATGCAAGAGGCACGAAAAAGAAAATGAATGGAATTTACTCTCATGCACGCACGTCGACAACAAAAATATAAAATCAATTAATTAAGAAATAAATGAATTAAAATCATATTTTATTTAAATGTATGCATAACCTATGGTTTGAGAAATAAAATTAAATATTGGTTGATTGAAATATTGGTGGATTGAAATCAAATATGGGTTTGAGAAATAAATCAAATATTGGTTGATTGAGAAAAAAAAAAGAAGAAAGCAAGATCGGCATGCTTGACTTGATGAAGAATCTGTGTGTTGGCATTCTAGGGTGTGACGAAGAAGAGGTGCTACAATTTGGTGCGTGAAGAAGGAGAGATCGAAGTTGTTATGCGAGCTACTATTCTTGCGCAAAGAAGAGTAAAACGAACAAGAAGAAAACTAGCTACAATGTAGAGAAGAACAATGAAGAAGTAGCTGCGTTGTGTGTTGCTGCTAGTGCATGAAAAGAGATAAGAATGACTGCTACAACTGTGATTTGGAATTTGAAGAAGGAGGGACAAATAGCAAGAGAAGAATCAAGTTTTGGGCTTAGATCTGTGAAAAAGAGTGATGCCCTAGATTTCGAAAAATTTTCACAGCCTTTGAATCTTGGAGATCTAAGGGATTGGAACACTCAAAACCTCCATTTTCGTTCTCAAACCCAAATCCGAGATGGTGAAGCCCTAGATCTGGTTTTGTGCATGCAAACCACCATTTTTGTTTTCCCAAACCTCCACCAAACCGTCCTCAGCTTGTTTCTAACCATTTCAGTTGAGAATCCAAGGGTTTTGGACTAATTTGAACCCTTTCAATTTCCTTTTAAACTCAAATCTGTGAAGAACGAGTTTGTGAAGGGGTGTTTGAGGGTTTAGATGCTCGAAACTATTTCAAGCAAGGTGAGCACGTTTTCTCACATAAGACAATTAATTTTTGTATTTCAGTTGTGTTTATTTTTATGTTGGATGTGGTTGTTTGGATTTACAACAAATCGAGGGCTTTGAATCACATTTGAAGGGGTTTTTAACGAAAAATCATAGCTGAGAGGTATAATATTTACATCTCTTGATTTATGAGTTTTGAATAGTTTAAAATTTATTATTTGATTTATTGAAGGTGACGAACAGGATTTGGAAGTCTTATTTTTTTTTGCAACAAATTTACTTACAAGATGAATAGATGATTTTGATATGAAAAGAAATATTATCGAAGTATAGGGATTTTGGGGTTCAATGCTTGAAACATCACAGAACTTGGGCATCGAACCTCATTTTTGAAGAACTTGGAATTGATGTTGAAGGTTATAAGATATAAAGGCTTGTTTTATTTAATTTTGAGACTGTTATGAATTTGAATAAATTAATTAAATTCTTAGAGATGCAAAGATTAGGTTGAATTAATCATAGAGCTCAAAATAGGAAATAGGGCATTTTGGAGCCTATAGCTAAGAGGTTTGATTTCAAAAAACATGAACTTACTTAGAAATATTTATTTGTGATTATAAATATTCTGTTTTGATATGGATGTGAATGAATGATAGAAAAATATCGAAGTTTAGGGGGCGTAGAGATTTGGAGATCAAAAAATTAAATTTATTTAACACTTAGATGTAATATTGGAATGTTGGAATGATCTTGTTTAGATAGAAACAATTATTTAGCTGAAAATTATTTTATTTAAAATTGAAAAGAAAGTAAGAACCTAGAAAAATTTACTGTAATAAATTTTTATTGCAGATTTATATTTTTGGAACGAATCCTAGTAACGAACGGAGGTAAAAGAAATCCGAGAAAATCTCAGGTGGGCGAGATTTCCTTGCTCACTTGTATTATTTAGATTTTAATTTGAAACATAATTGTTTGGTAGTTTCAAGATCTCTTATATGCATTTTTTGGTTTCTGTTGGCTTGATTGAATTGAATAAAGATACTTGGTGTTGGATTAATGGCTCTTATTGCATTTCATGGTTTTCATTTCCATTCTCCACATATTTATGAATACTACCATTGTGAATAGTATGTTGCATGGCATGACTTGATTGATTGAGAACTTAAAAGAAGATAAAGGATTTTAAGAATATAATTCTCGATGCGATGTATGTAGCCACTGAGCGCATTATGGTATCCCTGCAGTGAACATTTGCAGGCACATCATAAGTATCCCTACTCTAACACTATATTACTCAGTTAAGAGTTCTTGGAAATGAATAATAACTATTTAGTATTATTTGTTCCTGAGATAGTCGGTTCCAAGGGTATGGCTGAGCTTAGCGTACCTGAATGCAACAGGTATGGCTATGTAGTGTACCTGTACGGTTGTGTATGTTATTGATTTGTGATTGATTGATGATTAATAAAAGGGCCCCAAGTATGGTTGTGCATTATACTTTGAACTTAACACAATTGGAATTGATCTGTTTATTGTGTATGGCTGGGGAATTGTAGCGTACACCTAATTGCGAGATATGGCTGAGCCTAATGCATCATGGCATTCTAGAACCTTCATGGATTACCAAGAGAATATCTCCTTTAGACTTAGGTTACAACAAACCAACCTATTGTATGAAACGACTAA
Organism: Tinospora cordifolia; assembly: GCA_030144865.1. Taxonomy (NCBI): domain Eukaryota; kingdom Viridiplantae; phylum Streptophyta; class Magnoliopsida; order Ranunculales; family Menispermaceae; genus Tinospora; species Tinospora cordifolia. The sequence continues at coordinate 15,751 of JAJIYU010005553.1, forward strand.
TGCTTTAAAAGTGATTGCATATTTTGGATTTAATCTTTATAATGCTTGTGATGTTTAGAAATGACTCACTGGGTTTTCGAGCTCACTTACTTTATATTTTTCAAGTACCCACATGAGTCATTGATTTCACAGGTCTTAAAGCTTTGCATGAAAAATCTCTGGGAGGTTAACTTTATTTTGTTTTGGGATGTATATTGATGCAATTATTAAACAAGATGGATAACTTTTTTTGTTGCAACTTTTACCTCTACTTTTTATTTCATACTTTGGACTCTGAATAGGACTTCCATATTTTGGATCATATACAAGATATTTCATTATCAAATATTGAGATGTCTCCCGCTGTATTATTCTATTTAAATTGTTGCATCATGCATGCATCTAGACAACATAGAGGTAGAAAACATGGAATTTGGAAAGAGGACACTTGACTACTCTGACTTCGAGGGAAGGTTACTCGATGATTCACCTCGGGGAGTTTGGACCTGAAGCCAGGGTGTCACAACCCAAAAATTATATGTTTCTCATTATGTTCTATTTCTTGCATACATTCCTTTCTTTTCTATTCCTTCCACTTCTTATAATGTTACAACATCTGATTATATTTGTATTGATCCCTTTTTTGATGATCACATTAGTTTGCATTCTCTTATAACATCTTCTTTCAACATTTTATCACTTAATCTTGTAGGGATGTTATATTAAATGTGAATGTTGATTTAACATTATCTAATGTTTTAAACTCATCATCTTTTGTTGCCCCTAATGCTTCCCTTGTCCTTACGCCACCCCAAGCACCTAATGAGATTATGGATACTCCAGCCTCTCGTTATCCTGAACATTTCCATAAGTCAACTCAATTGCCAAACTTCTAGTATTGCTTTTATTGACAATCATTTACATCTTTTTTGGTTTCTATTTATAATCTCTCTAAGCCCCTTAATCATTTATGGTAGCAAGCTATGGCGAAGGAACTCTATACTGGACAAGATAGGAACTTGGGATTTCCATTCCCTTTTAATAAAACTTCAATTGGTTCTCGTTGGGTTTATAAGATCAAAACCAAGTCTGATAGCTCCATTGATCATTACAAAGTAAGGGTAGATGCAATGGGATTTACTCAACATCATGGCATAGACTATGAGAAAACTTTTGCTCTAATTACCAAGATGATTACTACTGTTCATACTCTTTCATTGTTGCTTATGTTCATTGATGACATTTTTCTTAGATGGATTTGAAGAGTGCCTTTTTATGTGGGGATATCAAAGAAGAATTTTACATGAAACCTCTTGTATGTGTTGCTCATAATCCTAGGGACATTTGCAAACTTAAAAAAAAAAAACATTATGTGGTCTCAAACAAGCTCCTAAAGCTTGGTTTGAGAAGTTCTCTACAATGATTGCTTGTAATACCTAAAATTTTAGTGACATAATAATTGTAATACCGAAAATTTTAGTGACGTAATAATTGAAATTTGAGTTTAAAACACATATATGTATATATTCAAATATAAACACACACACACACACACACACACACACACACACACACACACATATATATATATTTGTCATTGGTACGCAATTAATTAGTTAATATGGAAGTATAAAGGAATATACGATGATTAATATTAGACATAAAGAATTGTTCGGTAAATATATGCTTCTCTATTTGAATAAGAAAATAATATTTTTAGTATGATATTAATATAGAAAAGTATGTGTATAAAGTATTAATTAGATGCACTCATGAAAATAATATTTTGTTTAGTATGATGGTAACATACATAGAGAAGTAATGTGTAAAGAAAAAGCATTCATGAAACATCCCATGTGTTGAGATGTTAAAGTGGGCATGTGTGGGAAGGAATAATCCCACATTGGAAAGTTAGAGACACTATTTGGAGGAAGGCCCTATATAAACCCCCCTACTCCACCCATTTCATTCATCCCAAAGACAAGAGTTGAAAATTTCTCTTGCTTTCTCTCTTTGCCTCTTTCTTGGCAATCTTAGTTCTATTTCTTCTTTGCTTGAGCTATTCTAAATAGTTCGCGAAGTAGTAACCACGAAGTGCTACAAATAATTTAGGAAGCGATCTTGAAGTGAGTTTTTTTCCTTTCTTTTAATTTATTATTTTGATTTAGATGATGCTTGCTTGTTTGGTTAGTTTGATTCTTTTATGTTTTTATTTTGTTCTTTGAATTTATGTCTTTCATTCATCATGTTGCATGACTAAGGAGAGTATGCTCTATAGTTGCGTCTTGTACGATCTTCTACATCAGAAATCGAAAGTCGTTTTCCTATTTGAGAGAGTATGCTCTATAGTTGCGTCTCGTACGATCTGCTACATCAGAAATCGAACATTTGTGTTTTTGTTGATTTATCATGTTATACTATAGTATGTTCAATTTCTGTTGAAATATTTATCTACCATGCTCTTGCACACAAAAGTCAGATTAAATGAGATTTCAACCACGTACCGGTACGGGAAACTTTCTGTGTTCCATGTAGAATTGGAACTGGCTGTCAATACTGACACCAGATGGAATGGGTTTCAAAAATGAACCCACTGGAAATGGGTTTGAGTTTCAGAATTGATCTCTTTCCCTAGATCTGGAGCACAGAGGGTATTCTCGTTCGGTCTAAATTACGGCCGAATTAATATATTGGTTGAATCGAATTAATCTCTGAAAGTGTTTGATCTGCTTGCATTTTCTGCTTGGAATAATGGATTAAATAGGTGGAATGATTCATTGGGCTGTGTCGCTTACCCCCTTATTTTTCACAACAGGAAATTAATCAGTCTGCAAGGAGATTTTTTCATAGAAAGTTTTATTTATTTCAATGTAGGGCACATTGGCCTAAGTGAAATCATGTATTTCCAGTTTTAATTTATTTTTCGTTGTAATGGTTTATTGTACTCGAAATTTTCGAATGAATAAATGAAGAATTTTATTTACTGTGATGTCATTTGGTACATAGACTAATGTACACAGGAACCCTAATGCATTTGGGGCTAAGAAGAAGAAAATGTAGCATGGGCCCGTCTCCCGAGCATCCCAAGATTTTTGATCAAAGAGAATTGAACCGTCAGATGACGTGGAAGATGAGACTTGGGAGGCGGGGTGTTACATTGCTTATTTTCACTTTACATCCAATGATTCAATTTTTTTTTTGTGCGCGCAACCTTTTTAGGGAGGATTCTTCTTATTCTTTTACATGTTGATGATATAATTATTACTAGTGATGATTTGGTTAGAATTGTTGAATTAAAATTGGTATTGACTCGTCACTTTGAGATAAAAGACACAAGCTCTCTGAAATACTTCTTAGGCATTGAAGTTTCCTATTCTCCTAAGGGTCATATTCTCTCTCATTATAAATATACTAATATTATCATCCAACAGTCAGCATACCCACATATCATATACTTGAGCTATTAATATTTCAATTGAACAAAGTGTTTGATATACTCCTGAAGGTAGTAGCCCTTTACTTGACCCCTCTCTGTACTATTGTTAGTAGCTTTGTTTATTTGATTATCACTCGCCCAAATATTGCATATGTTGTTTAAGTTGTTAACCAATTTGTTGCTTCTCCTAAAACTAATTGGAGTGTTATTCTCTATATTCTTTGATATCTTCATGATGGTTTGTATCAATGCGTGCTGCTTCTCTCCTCAACTTCTTTGGAGCTTCGTGCATATTTGGATACTAATTAGGCTAGTGATCGTTCAGATCACAAGTTTGTTATTGCCTATGGTATTTTTTTGGGAGATTATCTTATCTCTTAGAAAAGCAAGAACCAATTTATTATTTCTCAGTCTTTTATAAAAGTCGAATATTATGCTATGACATCTACTACTGCAAATATCATATGGTTACATCGATTACTTTTGATATAGGCACTTCCATCACTTCTCCTACTCATATATACTATGACAATCAAAGTGTGATTTGGATTGCTCACAATTTGGTGTTTCATGAATGAACAAAATATATTGAGATCAAGTGGCACTTCTCTCATCGTCATTTGCAAGAAGGCACCATTAGTTTAGTGTTTGTGACTTATTTCTTGCAACTTGCAAACTTCTCTTACCAAGTCCTACTCTATGTAGTGATTTTGATTTCTTATTGGCAAACTCCTGGTGCTTATTTCACCCATATCCTGAGTTTAAGGGAGGAGGGTGAGAAGGATATTAGAATAATATTCTATATTTATAAAATTTTGTCGCCCTCATAAACATAACTTTTCTTTCTCTTCTTTTCCTTTTGAATTGTTAACATAATCATGTAAAAAACTTAGCTTCCAATTCCTTAAACTAATTGGTTTTATTGCTACCGCGTTGTGACCCTTTGTCAAGTTTTATCATCATTCTATAAGAACCAAGATGGTGCTTGAAGAGCCCTCGAATGACTTGTAAATCGAATTCTCAAGTGTCACATCGTTACTTTATTTCCCATTTTTAGTTTCTCTAAAAATAATTCCATTATCACCTAGGATAATATAATTATGATGCACAATATGCAAATTGTTGAAGGAAAAACATATTTTTGTACAAAAAAATAAAAATAATTACGAAAATACCGTTATTTTTGGTTTTATACATATATCAAAAACTTAATAGCAAAACTACCAATTGTTTTCGTGCATTGAATCCTCCACAAGAGAAAATCACCACTACTTCGACAAGAATTGCATGATCATTCCGTAAAATAAGATCACCACAACCTGGGCAAAAATCTCACGATCAAATGTAAAAGGAAAAAAAAAACTCAATCATTAAAATAGGAAATAATTACGAATTCTAGAGAGCTAAAAATTTTATTTTGTGTCTGAATTTTTTTAATAAAGAAGAACAAGCAAGAATTTGAAAAATCTAAAATTTGTGGAGATCAAGAAAAAGTCAATAGTAGTTACACATCAACATCTTGGTATTGGCAAGTAATTCATATTTTGATTTATTGACTTTCATTTTGATTGAGCGGTGCAACTCCAACATACAAAACATTTACATATCATTCAAATTTTAAATTGGTATAATATTGATACAACATTAGTATAACATTTATACATTCATGATACTGATGTATACCAATACCTTTCTTCAAGCTTTTTATAGAACAATCATTTGTGATGATTGTCTCTGCATTTTTACTCTGTTTTGGAAAAATCTTCGACTTTGGACTGTAAAGTTTCATTTCCAAAGGAGATGCAACAAACTTATGATCAGATTTAATGCTTGTCTTTTTTATTGTTACAATGAAACAATTTCTAAATAAAAAATGGAATTGAAGATAAAATATCATTTCATCGATTTAGGGTTTTAGCTCTCAAAAATGAAAACAAGTGAATTAGAAGTGGAAATGGACAAAATAGAAATTGTTTTGGCGTCGAAATATATAAATATTATGGTATAATTAATAATATTTAACAATATATGTTATAAATGAAACTTAACAAAAAATAGGCATATATTTTTAATAAAATGTTTAGTTTTTGTCATTTTTTTGTAATTTCCTCGATTGTTGAGCAACCCTCTTCTTACAAACAAATTTTCAAAGATTGGTTAGGCCCATGGCCTTTATCAAAGAAGGGGTTAGGTTTCTATATCTGGCCATGTGTGGAGCTAAGAGGACCTAATTGTTATTAGGTAGAGAAAATTACAAAAAATGTTAGAAAAATAAACTTATTTACAATAATATATATATATATATAAGTCTTTTATGAAGTTTCAGTTATAACATATAATTTAAAATACTATCAAATATACCGGTATTTTTGTTTTTCTTCTTTGCTGCAAAACTGCAATGGCAGAAGTAGGAGAAGCATGGTGAAACGAAGATCTGCCCATTACTGTAAATCACCACAAATCTACTATTGATGCACTACTGCAATCCTTAATTCTATCATCTTTATGTATCGATTGCTTAATCTCAGATCACTGGTGCCACTGTAGGTCTAGTGCTATTGTAAAACAGATCTCAGATTGTTGCTCACCACTACCATTCCATTGCGATCTTGTTGCAAACTGCCATTCCATCAGTCCATTTCATTCTCGAACGCGGTCGCTAATGATCAACATCTTCATCTCCACGACGCACCTAACAAAAAGCCTAACATTGTGTCAAACAAGAACCCTCGCATTTTATGCCTGTCTGAACATCCCATGCACACACTCTCTCTCGGACTATTGCCAACCTCTGTTTATCACCACAATTTGTGGATTGTGCCCTGAATAGCTGAACAACCTCGAATAGTCGAACAACCACTATTTACAAAAGTTTGATTTTGTAAATTTCTGGTCGTAATTTCTCCCATTTTTTGCTTGGTTTTTTGATATGGGCGCTTTTAG
>JAJIYU010005554.1:0-22173 GCA_030144865.1 Tinospora cordifolia
CACTCAAGAACTAAGGGGAATGCCAAGAAGAAGGCTAGAGAGATTCAAGAGGGACTAGTATGCTCTTGAATTGGGATGAATGAAATTGTGAGCATGGGGGTCCTTTATATAAACTAGTGTGAAATGGCAAGTTTTTCGGTGGAAAACTTGCAAAAATTCAAATTTCCGTGCCCCCCAAGCATAGGAAAATAGTAGGTATTTCATTTGAAATTTTTTTGGAGTTTAGAAACATTTTTTTCTAGATTTTATCGGATTTTTATTCGAATTTTTCCTTATTTTTTTATTTTATTTTCGGAGCCTCGATCGTGAGCCATCGAATTTTCCTCGGGATTCGTTTCACGATCAGATCGAGCAGATAAGACGTTGGTCATTAGATGTTCCTCGAGACACACTTTCGGATTCGATCGGAACCGTTAGATTGTTATCAGATCAAGCAACAGAATCGGATCTTCGATCTCGTCCGTCAGATCTCCTCGAGTGTAGTGTTCGTTTGCGATTGAGTTTTGGCAGGTGAGATCTCGACCGTTGATGATCCTCGATCACAGCATCAGATCGCGATTGAGATTTTCGGATTTGGTCTTGACCGTTAATCATCCTCGAGCGCAGCACCATTCACGATTTAGAAAAACGGCTTTGATTTTCGCCGTTTTGATGGACCTCGAGTACAACGTAGATGATTATCAGAACGAATTTCATAGATCCTGGCCGTTGGATTTGCGTGATTCAGTGCATCCGGGAGTAGTTTTGGTTTTGATCGTGACCGTGAGATCTTAGATCGTGCGAATGATGGATTTCTGGCCGTTGGATATTGTTTCTAATTACAACATCGTTTTCTAAGGTTTCTTTTATCCGAAAATTGCTAATTATCAACCCAATTTCACTTTCTAATTTGTGTAAACATTGATTTTTACTCAAATGATGCTATTTTAGGGATTTACTAATATTTTTTCCTTTTTAATTATTTAATATTGCATTTATTTGATATCTTTCTATTTCTTTAATATTTTTAAATAATTTGTATTTTTCATTTCCATGTATTTTTATTTATTTCATATTTTATTTTCAGGATAATAAATTATGTAATTATACACCATTATTTACATAATATTTGATTTATTTTTAATAAATACATTTTATTTAATTATATGAATTTTTTTATTTACATATTCTTATAATATGTAGTATTCACATTTATGGTACTAACACATACCTTATTCATATACATATTAGCCAATATGTGTAAATATTTTATTTCTATTTATTTCTTAAGCAATTCCTTAAATTTTATAATTAATTCTACTAAACCTTAATTTTCATTTAATTATCAAATTAAGGTCTTATTTGTCTATTTTATATTAAATTTCTAATATATTTTATTTTTCATGTGCCAACCCATAATTTTCACCCGAAAATTTCTTAAAATCTTTGAAATTATTTTCACTTGATTTATTTCATTTAATTTCCTCAAACTTATTTAATTATTTGACAAAATTCATTAGATAGATATTCTATTCAGAACAGAAGATCAAGGTAATTTCTCAATACATTCACTGGATTTAGCAATACAAATCATAAATACTACAGCGAAAATACTTTAAACTTAAAATCAAAACAAAAATGTTAAAAATAAAATATCGCTTACAAATATGGTTAACTGAATTTAAAATCAAATAAATACATAAAATCGTTTCAGAAAGATTTACAAAGTATTATCTCCAATGCCACCTATTCCAGACTACCTCCCCAATGAGGCGTCCAATTAAAGTGTGAATCTTCAGATGTAAGTTATCATACTCTACGTCCATATGTACTTAAAAATAAAGTGGGAGTAAGCTGGAATGCCCAGTGGATCGTTGCTACACATCACACGTCATTCAAATAAGCCAAACAATTTCAATCAATTTCCTAATAAAATTTTAATAACCTAGAACTATTCAAACAAATGCTTTGAATTTTAAATCCATATAATACATATGAACAAGGAAGTCACATCCACCTGATTATGTCGATCTTAAGAGCTCCTTGCTTACTGTCGAAATACCCGATACTCTTAATTGTAAAATCTGAAATTCAAGTATCAATAAAAATTCCTAAGTTCTTAATTCGTATTAGATCTTATTCCAAATATTTTTCCAAACTAATTATGGAACCTAGATATTAGTTCCAACTAATTTTAGATTTTTCCTAAATTCTAGAATTTTATACATTCTAATTAAAATAACTTCTAAGTCCTTTAATTTTCTTAATTTGAAATTAAAACTTCAATTAGATTTCTAATAACTGAATCTTTGCAATTTAAATAATTTATTAATATCATAATAAATGTAATTACGAACAAAATAAGAATTCTAAATGCTCTAAGTGTAATTTCAGTATAAAAGATTTTAAACTCCTAAGGTTTATTTATTTATTTATTTGATTTCATGTTTTTCAACTAATTTAAATTATTAGAATTTAAACTTATAAAATTAAATAAAGTCATTGATGCATTGGAAAACTATATATATATATTTCAATCCTAATTTATAAGATTAATTCATTTGATTTTATTAATTAAATTAATTAATCCTAATGTTCAGTAATTAATAAAAATCTAATATTAAATTTATTTAATTTGAATTATTAAATAAATTTTTTAAAACTAACTTTTGTAATTGCTTTAATTAATTTCTATGGAGTAAGAAGATTTTAATATTTTCTATTTGCATCTAGTTTCAAAATTCTAGTTCCATTTTGTTTTCGCGTCTTTATTTAATTAGGATAAATCTCAAACTAAAATTTAAAATTTAAAAACTTAAATTTGAATTATACCTCGCATTATCATCTTCACGCGAACAACGCCAATGGCGAAATCTCTTGTTGCACGTTGCCCTTTGCACAAATCGCATTGTTGCCATTTTCTTCATTGCACGAACACAATATTAGCGTATCAACAACACTCAAAATCTCAGTTTCAATTTTTTTCCAGTTATCTAAAACCCCAAATCAATCACTCCCTTCGTCATCATCTTCCATCTTCTTCATTTCCACTAACTAGCAAAAACAATCAGACTTCAATTCCTAAAAGTTTTTCTTCTAGGTTTTTTTTCATGCATGGGTAAAGGATTTGGTCTCAAAGCAAATAAACAGTAAAGTATGCGTATCACACAATCATACAATCAAGCTAGCAGAACAAGGTTCCAAGCTTCCACCTAAGCTTTCAGGTTCAAGTGTCTCATACTACTCTACCCCTTCCACTTCGGTTTTCACTCAAAACAGAACTACACCCAAACAATTCTGCAAATTGCCCGATAACTAAGGTTCCTGAGCCCTTTATACTCCACTGTCCCATACCAGTGAGCATAGAAAAACTCGTTCTGCTAGAGTTACCAATCATTCACCACACATGGTCCATCATTCTCCGAGTCTAGGCTTCCTCCATAACCCCGAATTTCTATGCATCCCATACTGCATAGAAATCGAAAGGTACAGAAGCTTCCCAGTCTCGTGTCCCAATCAAACAATTTTTTATTTTCACACAAGTTTAAGTCTCTAGCCTATGTCCTAAAGATTTGTACTTTTGATCCATTGTGCCACCCATGGCTACACCATATTTCTATCTAAGGTCTTTCCCCTGGACCTAAGGTTTCATCTAGTTGACTCACAACCTTTGGCTAGCTGAAATTATCACCTTTGACATCTTTTTCGACTTCTATTTGATTCCTTGCCCTAATTTTCCACCTTTTAATTTTCTTTTATAAAAAGTGAAGTTGTTCTTCAACTCAAACTACTCGTACAAGCTAGTGGAACAACCTCCAGATTGGGCGGTGAGACCGAAGTCTACTTAGCAACAACACTTTCTAGGGTAGGATAACCTACCTCCCATTCAATGTTTAGCTTTACTCGAGATAAGGCTTACCCACTATCAGCTCAACTTGTAGTTTTTGTATCCAAACAAAATGTTTTAAAAACATATATTTCCTTTTTGAAAACACATTCTAAAATGTTTTTCAATTTCAAAATAGAAGTTAGGGCATTCAAGATTCAATTCAATTCAAAGTGAAACCCTATTTGAGTTTCTAATTCTTGTCAAGTAACTAATGTTTGAGTTTCTAATTCTAGCCGAACAACACATATTTAGGCTTAACTTTCTATTTCTAGCCCAGCATATCTAATAGCTAAGCTCTAATACCACCTTTGTAACACCCCAACCCCCTAATGACATGTTTAAGCTCAACCACAAGGCGGGTTGGGTCCAATATCACATTTACAAGTACACAACTTGTATCACTTTTTATTATCTCAAGTCTTATTATTTCTCAATGAGCACACTACCAAAATAATTTAATTGTAATTTAATAAGACTATTACAAGAAAGATAAAAGAAAAAGTTCAATCTTTATTTATTGAATAAAATGAAGGGATACATGCTTGAAATTCAAATAATAAAAGGGGAGTACATAACTCTAAAATTTAAAAATAAAATTTAACGAAAGTCTTTATTCAAAATTTGGACAATATGCCCTTACATATAAACTTTCTTAAAATAGAGTTTCTAATCTCTTAGCAAGCTTGCTCATGCATTCTAAATTCTTGAAAAATAGAAAAAAAGGGTGAGCATATAGCACAGTGGATCATTCATCAAGCTACTAATTTACTAATTAAAATCAAAAGTACATCCAATTTCAATCACTTGCAAGCATTAAGCATTTCAAACAATATCTTGTTAGTGATGTATATTTGACCGAAAGGGGTTTTTAATCCCTTGATGTTCTTCATTAAAATACTCCTATTCTGGGATGGAATGAAAATTCATCTTGTCACATTCTATTAGAAATAACTATCACATGTCCACATTCCAAGTATTTTAAAACACATCCACACTTAGTGATGTTACTCATATACACTAAGTATATGCAAAGAACACCCATAGCATCACTTAGACTACTATAATGGTACGTGGTTGTTATCTTCACTTTCTCATATTTAATTTCTAATAAATATTAAACAAGATCATAATAATTAATATCAGAATTTAAATAATCAAGATAACATGAAAACATACATGGCATGCTTAAAAATTCAAAAATAAGCCTAAGCATGGTTTCTCAACATGTTATGCTATCATGTATGAATTAAAATATGAAAACATGTTAAATTGAAAATAAAACTTGAACAAACATGCTTCAAACTGAAATATAAACATGCTGAAAAATAAAAACAAACATGAATATACTAAAGACTTGAAGTAGTAAAGAAGGAGTTCTAGAAATTTTTTCCACCTTAATTTGAGTTTCTTTGTAGAATCCGACAAAGGTTCTCCTTATCCACTACTTTTAGAACTTCAAGAACTTCTAATCACAAACAAAAATACTTAAACAACTCTGTAAAATACTAAAATTATAACTTTTCACACAAGAAAGAAAAAAGAGTGAGAAGAGGTGCCAAGAACAAGCAAAGAGGGAAGTGTCAACTCTTTGCTTTGGGATGAGATGAATGTGAGCAAAAGGGGATATTTATAGGTGTTCATGATCACAAGGGGGGCACCTAGGGTAGCTAGGGCAGCTCACCACGTTTTGGCAGTTTTCCAAACTCATGAGGGGATGGTTTGGGTGAGAAAGGCAAGTGTGTTCATGGTTGGCAACAAGTGGGACCACTAAGGTTTTCAATCCAAGTGTGAGTTAAATCTTTGAACATTATTTGTTTCTTTTATGTGTGTAAACACAATTGAAGATTTAGAATACATTCCAATCTCTCTTGGACGTCCTCTATTAGTAGGGAAACATTCTAATATGTTGTGATTCATAAAATCAAATAAGATTCTAATATGAGCATATAAAAATAAAGCTTTGGAATGTTTCTTATTTCCCTTGGATTCTCTCCCTTTTTGGCTCCACATACATGAGGCAAGTTTCTATTTTCTGATTTTTTTTTCCAGGTAAAGGAATATTTCTACATCTCTTTAAATAGCCATTCTCATTAAACTTCTATCTTGGGTTTGTCACATGTGTGCCCACACACACACTTATGAGACATTTTATATGTAACCTTAGTATACCTAATCATTTATCTTGTGGCACATGGAATCATTCTTCATGATTTCTATAGGTGTGGGCATACTTGATCATTTACATCGAGCATGAGATCATTCTTCATAGTTTCAAATAATGGACACGTCCCATGGAGCTTAGGGTAGGCTAGGGTGTACATAATCACGGTGTTCCACCCATGTGACTTGCACATGTTAGTGGTGGCTATGACTTCATGGGTTCACAAAAATCAAATAAAAATTATTATCTCCTTATTTCTATGGAAATATGATTTATATCCTATAGTTTTGGAATCACATGAACCTAATGTACATTTTAAGGTATGGTTTGGCCCAAGGTGATTTTCCCTAAAAAACCTTCCTTATTTAAGACCCACTAAGATTACTAGGCACATGAAAATTCAAATCATGGCCAATTGTTCTGATTTTCGGATATGTCATTCATTTTGTTAGTTCATGTCATTTCATTTCCTTTCGAGTCATTTCGATCCCCTGAAGTACCTTAAATAACAATTCTTTCTAATTTGGATCCCCCTGAAGGGCGTTTGCAAATGAAAACCTTAACCTTACCAATTTTTCTAATTTTTAGATATGTTATTCATTTTGTTAATTCATGTTATTTTGTTTCATTTCGGGTCATTTCGATCCCCTGAAGTACCCTAAATGACAATTCTTTCTAATTTGGACTCCCTGAAGGGCGTTTAGCAAATGAAAACCTTAACCTTGACCAATTGTTCTAATTTTTTGATATGTTGTCTCCTTTGTTGGTTCATGTCACCTTACTTCATTTCATGTTGTTTTAGGTCCCTAAGGGGCACCAAATGATAGTTTCGAAAACCTGCAAAATTTAGCCTTGAAAAGAGGTCAGTTTCATTTTACACCCAAATTTCACTGAATTGATCTTGAATTTTATTTAATTAAATAAAGAGTTTTTGGAGGTATAACAATTTAGTCAATTGCTCGATAACTAAGGTTCCCAAGCCCACTATACTGCATTGTCCCATACCAGCGAGAATAGAAAAACCCGTTCTGCCAGAGTTACCAATCATTCACCACATATGGTCCATCATTCTTCGAGTCTAAGCTTCCTCCATAACCCCAAATTCCTATGCATCCCATACTGCATAGAAACCGAAAGATATAGAAGCTTATTCGATCTCGTGTCCTAATCAAACAATTTTTTGTTTTCGCATAAGTTTCAGTTTCTAGCCTATGTCCTAAAGTTTTTTATGTTTTGATCCATCGGTCCACCCATGTTTCTATCTAAAGTCATTCTCCTAGACCCAAGGTTTCAATTTGGTTGACTTACAACCTTCTGTCTAGTGAAGACACCATTTTGGCTTCCTTTTCGACTTCTAGTCAATTTCTTGCCCCAATTTTTCACCTTCTAATTTTCTTTTATAGCAAGTAAAGGTGTTCTTAAACTCAAACTACTCGTACAAGCTGGTCAGACAACCTTCAGATTGGGTGGCGTGACTAAAGTCTACTTAGCAATCGTGTTTTCTAGGTTGAGATAAGCCACCTCCTTTTCAATGTTTAGCTTTGCTCAGGACAAGGCTTACCCACTATCAACTTAATTTGTAGTCTTTGTATCCAAACAAAACATTTTAAAAACATATATTTCCTTTTTGTAAGCACTTTCTAAAAAGTTTTTCAATTTCAAAAATAGAAGGTAGGGCATTCAAATATTTCATTCAATTCAAATTGAAACCCTAGTTAGAGTTTCTAATTCTAGTCAAATAATCACTGATTGACTTTCTAATTTTAGCCCAATAACACATGTTAGGCTTAACTTTCTATTTCTAGAAAAAAAAACATCTAAAGCTTAAGCTTTGATACCACTTTTGTAACACCCCAACCCCCTAGAAACAAGTTTAAGCTCAAACACAAGGCAGGTTGGGTCCAATGTTACATTTACAAGTACGCAACTTGTATCACATTTCATTATCTCAAGTCTTATTACTTTCCAAAGAGCACACAACCCAAACAATTTAATTTTTTTGAAAATAAGACTATTACAACAGAGATAAAAGAAAAACTTCAATCTTTATTGATTGAATAAAATAAAGGGATACATGCTTTGAAATTTAAAAAGGGGAGTACATAACTCAAAAATAAAATTCAGCAGAAGGCTTAATAAATCAAAAGTGGGCAACATGCCCATACATTAGAAAAAGATTCTAATCATCCATGGTTTTCATATTTAATTTCCTAAAAAATAGTAAAGAAAGGAGTGAGCACATAACCCAATGGATCATTCATCAAACTACTAATTTACTAATTCAAATCAAAAGTATACCCAAATTTAATCACTTACGAACATTAAGTGTTTCAAACAATTTCTTGTTAGCGTTGTATATTTGACCAAAAGGGGTTGTAAACCCTTGATGTTCTTCATTAAAATACTGTTGTTCTGGGATAGAATGACAATTCATCTTGTCACATTCCATTGGAAATAAGGATCACATGTCCACATTCCAAGTATTTTAAAACACATCCACACTTATTGATGTTACTCATATACAATAAGTATATGCAAAGAACACCCATAACATCACTTAAACTACTATGATGGTACATGACTCTTATCTTTACTTTCTCATTTTAAATTCAAATAACCATGATACTAAAGCATAATAGTTGATATTAGAATTTACATAATCAAGAAAACACGGAAAACACACATGATATACTTGAAAATTAAAAAATAAGCCTAAGCATGGTTCTAAGCATGCTATGATATCATGTATGAATTAAAAACATGAAAACATGTTAAATTAAAAATGCAACTTGATCAAACATGCTTTAAACTAAAATATAAACATGTTGAAAACTAAAAACAAATATGCATGAATATACTAAAGACTTGAACTGACAAAGTAGGAGTTCTAGAAATTCTCTCCACCTTAGTAGTGATTCTTTCCCCTAAAACTCAACAAAGTTCCCCAATGTCTAGCACTTTCAAACATTGACAAAAATCACTTCAAACCATTTTCTAAAACACTAAAATCAGAACTTCTCACACAAAAGAGAAAAGAGAAGTGAGAAGGGGTACCAAGAAAAGGGCAAGAACAAACAAAGAGGGAAATGTCAACTCTTTGCTTTGGGATGAGAAGAATGTAGGCAACTAGGGGGTTTATATAGATTTTCAAGAGCACCATGTGAACGGTTTGGACATCACACACAATGAGAATCTTTCCACACACAATGAGGATGTTTTGCATTGATTTGGGCAAGTGAATCTCATAGTTTGGGAAAGTAAGCTCATGGTTGGGCAAGTGGGACCACTAAGGTTTTCAATCCAAGTGTGAGCAAAATCTTTAAACCTTATTTGTTTCTTTAATGTGTCTGAACACAAATAAAAGTTTAGAATACATTCTAATCTCTCTTGGACGTCTTATATCAGTTGGATTTCATGCTCATAACATGTTTCTTATTTGGTTCCTTTGCTTGGTTATCACACATGCATGCATGGGAAACACTCCTATTTTGGCATCACATGTGAGCATGAGGTAACTTTCTATTTTTCTGATATTTCCTTTGTTTGTTAGTCAAATCTAAGTGAAGGAATCTTTCTATATCTCTTTATATCAGCCACTCTCCACTAAACTTCTATTTTGGGACTTGGTGTATAATATCACACCTAGTGGCATACATGATCATTCTCAAACTCTCCTATGGGACATTTTTTGAGTGTAGAGGATGGTGTACATCATAATTGTTTGGGTGTACATGAGATCATTTTTCATGATTTTTAAACACTAGAAAATGTCTCATGGAGTTGGGTATGGTGTGGGTATACATGATCATAGTGTTGCACCCACATGACTTATACATACTTTAAGGGTGTATGCTTATGTCATACTAACATCATCATTGTTTGTGGGTCACAAAAATTTAACAAAAAATTAATTTCATTATTCACAAAGAATTATGGTCTTTAAAGTACAACTTTGGAACCACATGAGAAAATTAAGAATTTCAATATATGGTTTGGCCAAATTAGTTTTCATTTACTTTCCTTATTTAGAACCCACTAAAGGCACTATGACATAAAAATCCAAATCTCGACCAATTGTCCTAATTTTTGGATATGTTGTTTATTTTGTTAGTTCATGTCATCCCATTTTGTTTCGAGCTATTTCGATTCTTCAAAGTTCCCTAAATGTCAATTCTTTCTAATTTGGACCCCTGAAGGGCATTTGGCAAATGAAAACCCTAATCTTGACCAATTGTTGTAAGTTTTGGTTATGTTGTCTAATTAGTTGGTTCATTTCACGTTATTTTGTTTTAAATTATTTTGGGTCCTTAAGGATTACCAAATGAGACTTTTGAAAACCTGCCAAATTTAGCCTCGAAATGAGTCTAGTTTCATTTTGCAACCAATTTCACTAAATTGATCGTGAATTTCATTTAATTAAATACAGAGTTTTCGGGGTATTACACCACTATTGTAACACCCAGGCCCCAAAATTTTCAATTGAACTTAACCACAAGGCAAGTTGGGCCTGTGTTACTGTACAAGTACACAACTTGACTTTCTAATTCTTTATCCTATGCCTTAAGCAAGAGTACTTAACTCAACATATATTGATGAAATTCAATAAGGCAATAATACAAGCGATAAAAGAAAATTTTTGAATCCATATTGATTTAATAAAATAAGGGACAAGTACATAACTTGAAAAAGAAATTTATTTCAACGAAAATCTTACATTTTAAATATTCAAAATTTGGAATACTAGTACTTACATCAAAATAAACGTAGAAACTTTCTAAAAACTATCATCCTAAGTCTTTAGCATACATCATCATGTGTTTAATTTCCTGAAAAGATAAGAGAGGAAGGGTGAACACATAGCTCAGTGGATCATTCTTAAAACAACCAATTTACTAATTCAAACTAATAGCGCATTCAAATTCAAGCACTTGCATACATTAGGTGTGTCAAACAATTTTTTTTTTATGGTTGTAAATTTGACTGAAAAGGTTTCAAGGCCCTTGATGTTCTTATCCAAAATACCTTTTCTTTGAGTGGAAAGGCAATTCGTCTTGTCACATTCCATTGGAGTTAGGGACTCTTACCCACATCACAAGTATTTTGTGCTATGCCCTCTACACAATACGACAAACCATATACCCACAGTATATGTAAAGAACATCTATAGCATCCCTTCGGACTACTATGACAGTACGTGGTTCTAAGCTTCAAAATCTTTTATTTGATCCCATGCACATGGATTATAAATAAAAGAATTAGAATTCAGCATGTTTACATGTAATATTTAAGCATAGAAACATCATAAGCATGCATTATATCCCAAACTAGGCCTAAACATGCATAATCTATCATGGCATGATTTCATGAATGCATGAACATGACATATACATGAATCTAAAAATGCTAATCATTAATGATGGACTGAAATTAAAATATGCATGATAAATCGATATTAAAATCAACATGAGCATGCTATAAATCCAAAATAGTAAAATAGAAGTGCAAGAAATCCTATACACTTTAATTTGAAACTCTTTAGAATTTGGGCAGAGATTCCCCTTCCTTCCAACGTCTAGAACTTAAAGAACACTCACAGTCAATAACTTCCCACTTTGAAGTACTCAAAAATAAGGCTAGAGAAAGTTAAGAGAGAACTTGTCAGCTCTTGCTTTAGGATGAAGAATATGAAAGTACAGGGGGTCCTTGTATAGAGTTTGAGTGGGTGAGAATTAGTAACTTTGGATGGCTAGTCAATAAGAAACTGTCCAATTTCTTGTGTGCACATGAATTAGTAAGATAAAATATTTAGAGTTTATTCCTTTTTCTTGTGCACATGAGTAAAATTTTCTAATTCCTTCTCGGTCAAATTTGTCTCAATGTCTCACAAAAGGAAACATTCATATATATATATATATACATAATGTCAGAATTTGTATCGCATACCATTGATCACGTATGATGCATGAATCACCTTTTTATTTTTAACACAAGACTAATATTACTTGGTTTCTATTTTTTTAACGCAAGAGCACTATTATGAGTCACTTATAATTTCCTATTATTTCTAGTATCCGAATTTCCAAAATTTGCCCAATCTCTAATTTCTTCTGTGATGCATTGAGCTTACTAATTAAAATGTCCATAAATATCTTGCTAATTTTTGCAAGCGATATGTAATGCAATAAACCTCAAGATTTCTCATTTATATTCTTTTTCTTCATTTTCATATTTCTTATATTCTTTTATACTCCTTATTTTGGCTACATTTTCTCATAATATATATATTGATTAATTTACACCAAAATTCCCATATTTTTATATTTCTTCATTTTTATATTTCTATGTTCCCATATTCTCATGTTTCTATCTTAATATTTCATGTATTTTATATTTTTCTATATTTCTCTAATTTTGCTCTCATTTGCCAATTTTTCTAAGGTCTTAAGATGAAGATCTGGAAGATAATAATGACTCTTGGCTTAAAAATTTATATGGACGTCTTAATGAAGGTTCTAAAACTTGAATAGGAGTTGAACCTAGAGTAGAGATTGAGGGGTAGAAACAAAAGGCATGGAAATGAGGAAGACAACCAAGGGGCCCAGAAAAAAATAAGAGTGTCGGGAAAGGACTGGAGACTCAAAAACAAGGGTGGCCTAAAGATGAGTCAAAAGAACAAGTGAGGAGACAAGGATTGTGCTACCTGCACCAACTTAGGCTCCTTAGCAATAACAACCACAAAACAATCAAGGAGGAGGTCAGAATGGTCATCCTTAGGGCAAACAGTGTAACACATCGAACCCCCAAGTTCTTATTTGGACTTAATCATAAGGCAGGTCCGGGCTGATATTACTTTACAAGTGACTCACATTTGACTTTCTAATTCTTTTATCCCAACTCTAGTTGAATATTTAGAACACTCAACTCACTTAGGTTTAAATAATTAATTCAACAAGACAAAATAATTAGAGATAAAAGAAATCTTTAACATTCTTAATTTGTTTTATAAAAAGGAAAGAGTATATAACTCATATTGAAACTAAAACGAAATATTGAAAATTTGGGCAACAAGCCCTTACATTAAAATAGAAACTTTCTAAAATCAACCTAGCTAATCTCATGCTTCTTCAATGTGATCAATTCCCTAAAAGATTTAAAGTAGAAAGGGTGAGTACAAAGCCCAGTGGATCATTCTAAAACAACTAAATCATTATTCTTAATCAATAAGACATCCAAATCATTTCCTAATCAATTAGACATCCAAATCAAATACTTATAATCATTAGGTGTTTCAAACAATTTCTTGTATACTATTGTAAATTAGACTGAAAGGGGTTTTGAACTCTTGATGTTCTTATCAAAAAACCTCCCTTGAGTGAAGAGGCATTTCTTTAAGCCAAACTTCATTGCACTTAGGGCCTAACCCATATTTTAAGTATTTTGGGACATTACCCATATGAACTGATCATATGCAAAAAACACCCATAGTAATATCTGTGGATTACTGTGACAGTACTTGGTTCTTGTCTTTATTCATCTTTCTTTAATCAAACATGCATAAATCATTAACTAAATTAAATAAATTCAACATGATCATATCAACATCAAAGACATGAAATGTTAAATGCATCATTCTTCACAAGATACCTAAGCATGTGAGATCTAAATATGGCATGGTTTAATGATGATTGTGTAACACCCTAAAATTTATAAGTCAATAATTGAGCAAGATGCTTATAATTAAGTGTGAAATAACCTTGGTTAATAAAACTTGACCATTATCAAGAACTAGACTACTCAACTAGCTAACATGAATATGATAAACTGTGAAAAATTACTTTGAAGGTGAAACGATCAAAGTAGACGATGAGCTTCATGTCGAAATGCTCGAGACGCCAAAGAGACTTAAATAAAAATAAATAATAAGTAAAGATGAAAAATAATAGTATTAATAATAATAAGTATAGGAATAATACAATAATAATAATAATAATAATAATAATAATAATTATTATTATTATTATTATTATAATAAGAAAGAAAGAAATAAATAAATGATAAATAGTAAGAATCAAATCATTAAATAATTAATTATTTTATAGTGTCATGAATACTATAGTTCATTGTTTTTATTAATTAACATATTTGAAAAGTGTCATGAATAATAAAGTTGATTAATAGTATCATGAATAGTAAAGTTGGTTATTTTAATTATTTTAGTTAATTTTATTAATTAAAATAATGAACTAAACTTTATCATTAATGATGATAGTAGTTTTCAACCACCATCATTAATTAAAGGACATAAATAATATTCTCCAATCACCATCACTATCGTATTTAATTAATAGTATCATTTTTAATTAAATAAAAATGACTTTGAAGTACATGAAAAATATTTTTTAACCACCACCACTATTATGTTTAATTAATTAAAGAGAATAGTATCAATTTTAAATAAATAAAAATGACTTTCAAGTACATGACTAATATTTTTCATCCACAACCATTATTATCTTTAATTAATTAAAGAGGATAATATCATTTTTAATTAAATAAAGATGACTTTAAAGTACATGAATAATATACTTCAAATCACCATACTAATACTTGCAATTGCTTGCAAACAAGTATGTATGACCCCCTTGCCTCTCCATTATTCTAAGCTAACCACCACCATACCCTAAACACTAACCTATCAAAGCTCTACTATAAATAGAGAGCCTCTCTCCCCATTCTTCTTATGCCAAATTGAAGCATTGAAGTGTGCTTGAGAGGAAAGGAAGAGAAAGAAAGTTTGAAAGGAAGAATAGCTAAAGTTGAGGTATAAGTTCTTTTATTAGTCTCTTTAAAATCTTTCTTTACTCCTTTTATTTCACACAAAGTTTTAATTACATTATGACCTAAAAATTAATTTTCTATTCCTTTTATAATTCTTTCACTTTGGGTAAGTTTTTGAAGACTATAAAATGCCCAAAAAGGTCCAAACCCTTCACCATCAAAATTTGGCTAAAATAAGTGTTTCAAAAATTATGGCCCAACATTAGTTATGAAACAGTAAATTTCATGCCATTTTTGGAATGGTGGAGACATGTTCCAAGAAAACTGCCACTACTATGTCAAACGTTCTAAAGTGTACTATAGAATAGACTTAAGAATGACTCTAACTGGACACCCGAAGCCTTTGAACTAACCTTTCAAAAATTGTTGTTCAAAAATCAGATAGATTTGCAAACCAGTATGTTTATGTGCATTTATATTCAAACATGGGCCTAATTGAGGAAAATAATTATTTCCATGACATTCTTCATCGCGAGCACTACAAGATAGACCCAAGAATCACATAAAAGGGAGTCCCAAAACTCAAGTTATGGCCTCTTGAAGTTCGGTATATTGTAGATGAAACCCTTAAATTAGACCTTAAACAACCCATGTCAAAGTTTATTGGTTATTTTGAACCTAAGAACACTTTAGATGTTATTTTGAACCTAAAGCCAAGTTTAGGAGCTAAATTGAATGCCAACTAAGACTCAGATACTTTTATAGGGATCTTGGAGGATCAGCACCACCACGAGCATCAAACAACATAAAGAACGTGTAAATCGAGGTGGAAATGATTTCAACTCACACACTTTTTAACCGTATTTGCTTGTATATTATACATAAATGGCTTAGTTAGTCGTATATGCACCCTTTATTGATCATATGGTTAAATAAATACTTATTGATTATGTGAATAATGAAACATAAATGGTCTAAGTGGTAGTACATGCACCCTTTATTGATCGTATGATTAAATACTTATTGATCATGTGAATAATGAGAATATGATTTGATTGTATGTTATTTATTATGATCATATGCATGTGACCATGACAGATTTAGAGCATATATATGATGTTGTTCACATATGGAATGATATTCACATAAATATACTAGATGAGTATAATCTACAAGAATATGTCATTTTAGAATTCAAGCATGGTAAGGATATCATTAAATAAATGTTACATATTATACTCATATTGATGCAGACCCGCTAGGAATTAGATCCTAAGAACCCCCAATTCAAGGTAGTATACTCACCCCAAGAAAGCTAAAATCAGATTTAATGATCCACTTGAACCCTTGAATAACAAAGAAACAAGAACCCAAAGTGCTAAATGCCACAAGGTTGATCAATCCTTGATAAGTATAGAAAAGTTCAATGAAGAACATAAGAGAAAGCCTCTCTCAAATTTGAAATGTTCAGATTAAACACTCACTTTACTGATTTGATGCCTTCCTCAAAGAGGAGCAAGCCAATTTATACAAATCCTGGATGTAACTCTTAGGAATACAAAAAGTCACAAAATAAATAGCTATTAAATCACCCATGAGAATTGAAGACTCTACACTAACTGACACTTAATACATATCACAACTCCACTCATAACTCCTATAGATAATGCATTAACTCCAAACACAAACACACTATTGCATAGTTATTACACCTTGAAAACTAAAATGTTTGACATAAAAGACTAATAACACATAGGAAATTAATTAATTTCGTGCAACCTCTAATAATGACCAATAAACCATCTTTATCATCTCAAATTAATGAGATTATGAGTTGAATTATTCTGTCCACATATGTATTTCCACTAGAGGTCTTTATTTCTTATAATTTTGATTATCCTGCACTTGGATGACACTCATAGCTCCTTTTGATTTATCCAAGCCCATTTCAAAGTTGGAAAAACCATTAACACCTTGTTTGGCCCAAATGTTTTGAACCAGCCCAAGTAGTGTTTCATTAAGTTTTTTGGCATGGGCCCTTGTAATCGATCCTCTTGGAATATGCAAAGCATCATCAACACCATTAATTAATTTATTTGTGCCACCTTTGTCAACTTCATAATCTGCATCACATATGCATGAGGATATGAAGAATCTATCTTTTAGAGAATTATCATTTAATATGAATGAATATGTTAGTGACCAAACGCAAAATCACTCTTAACAAGAAAACAATACACTTGGAGGGGTTGATTGGTCCAAGGACAATCAATAGTGGTTCTCGCGTTAACGTCTCAATTCAGAGATGGGTGTATGACCACACTTGCGAAACTCAATTCTGCCTCGTGTATCTTTTGAGGTGGCAGATTGTTGGACATATGGATGCATAGCCTGGATGCTAGTGACGTTCTCATGGGGTTCACTTGGCCAGAGGTATGAGAATCACCCTAGGGTCGGCCATCCTACCTCGACCGACTGAAAATAATCTACTGTTTGTATCGCCTAATGTATGGAAGTGATTGATCGTATGATGTGCTTGCTATATTGTTAGATTGTTTGTGAATTAGAACGATCCACTAGGCTCTTAAGCTCACCCCTTCATTTTCCAAATGCAGAAAACTAGTATAACAACTGAAAGACTTGGGCTAGAACTTACTATCCTTATTTTCTTGATATTTATGCTTTATGATATTACTTAAACACTGGTATGTACAAGAGCATGAATGTAATGATTAAAATCCGTTTGATTAATGTATGTGGAACACCCCAACCCCCGAGACTTTCAATTTGGACCTTACTACGAGGCAGGCTGGGCTGGTGTTACTTTACTAGTACATAACTTGACTTTCTATTTCAATTATTTCATGCATTATTTGTATTTAAGGTACATAACTCAAATTTAGGAATTTAATAAGGCAATAATAAAAGAAATAAAAGAAATTCATAACTCTATTAATTGAATAAAATTGATTACATAATTCAATCTTGAAGAAAAACTATTTCAGCGAAAAATTTAAAACTCTGGCAAAGTGCCCTTACATAGAAATTAGAAACTTTCTAAATAATAAGAAAAAAGAATTTAACTAATATTCATGGTCTTCATGTGATTCAATTTCCTGAAAAATAGAAGGAAGGGGTGGGTATATAGCCCAGTGGATCTTTTTCAAAACCACTAAATTACTAATTTATCATTAATAACACATTTAAATTTAAACACTTGTAAATCATTAGGCATTTCAAACAACATTTTATTTATAGTTGTAAATTAGACTGAAAGGGTTTCAAAGCCCTTGATATTCTTTATCAAAATACCTTCCTTGCGTGAAAATACATTTTTTTTGTCAAATTGCATTGGACTTAGGGCCTAATCCATATTCCAAGTATTTTGGGACATCACCCATGTGAACTAATCACATATAAAGAACACCCACAATGACCCTCATATTCATTGTGATAGTACGTCGTTCTTAATCTCAATATCTTTCATTAAATCTCATAATCATGGATTATAAATAAATCATGCTCAAGAAAAATAAATAAAAATAATTTCAACATATAAACATTTAAAACATGAAAGCAAACACTTAGTATGCATCATGTTCTTAAAATAAATCTAAACATGTACAATCTAATAATGACATGATTTCATGGTGTACATGCAAATCTGAAATATATCTTTTAAATAAATAAATAAATAAATCAGGTTATTCAAACATAATAAACACTCCAAACGAAAATTAAATATGCATGAACATGGTATTGAACTAAAGAAGTAGAACAGGGGTTTGAGAAATCACTTTCACCTTAAATAAATCTCTTCTGCACACTTCTGAATTTCAGCAGAGTTCTATTACTCCAAAGCTTCTAAACACTCAAGAATAGTTCAAGATTACTCAAGAACTGAGGGGATTACAAGAACAAGGCCAGAGAGAGTCAAGAGGGATTAGTATGCTCTTGATTTGAGGTGAAAAAAATGAGAGCACTAGGGGTCCTTTATATAGATTTTAGGGGAGTGAAAATTAGTAACTTTGGGCATTTTTCAAATAGAAAATTTCTATTTTTTGGGTTTTGGCGGCTCAAGTTAAAATAAAAGACTTTTAGGGTTTTTTTTTCAATTTCTTTTGAATTTTTTCTTCCTTATTTTGGTTTTTTTTCATTCGATTTTCTTTTTTTTTAATTTTTGATCAACAATTTCTGGCCGCACGATTTTGCCTAGATCGTCGAAATCATGTGGCTCCTGGCGCACTCATGCGCGTGCAAGTTTGACGAATTTGCTGAACTTGTGTGCGTCTTCTTATATATATATATATATATACACACGATTTTCTGGGTGCCGATTTTTATTTTTATTTTTATTTTTTTTAAATAAATGTTTCTAAATATATGCTTACACATATTACCATTATATATATATATATATATTACACCATTAAATACATTGACTAATATAATGTTATACAATTATATTATTACACTTATATAATGTTATACTTATATAAGATAATTATAAGTAAATAACATTTTTTTAATGTTATAAATTTATATGTATTAATCCTCATACATTCAATTATATATATTTATCTATATACATATTCTTATAATATGTGCAATGTATGATATTATTTAACATCCACACTTATTATAACAATATTTTTTTTTTCAACTGTAGCAAATATTTCTTATATACTTGTATATACAAGGTTTTCTAAGGAATTTAATTTGATTTCATACTTTAGAGTATACATCGTTTATATCTAAAAATGTTATGAATTTTCAATTAAAATATTTATTTAAAATTCGTACAAAATTTATAGGTGTTACATTCTACGCCCCTTAAAAGGAATTTTGTCCTCGAAATTTGCACTTATTCATGGGTTCCCAGTAAATAGATGTGTGTACTTGGTCTTCATTTCGCTTTCTAACTCCCAGGTAGCCTCTTCCACTCCATGATGTTTCCACATTAACTAAGGGAACATTCTTAGTTCTCATATTTTGCACCTTATGATTAAGGATTCCAATTGCCACTTCTTCATAAGTGGCGTCCTGTAACACCCACCGAAAATCCTACCGGGACTCTTACTCACGTCGTAGGGCCCACGTCATGGCGTGTCACTCACAAGATACTGTCCCCTGCCCCCTGGGGTTTTCTTTCGCCTCCGTGGAGATTCGAACCTAAGACCTAGGGCTCAAGTACTTATTTCTTTCATCATCCGCTACCATGAGCTAGTCGGGTTTTTGAAACGCCTAATGTATGCAAGTGTTTGAATTATGGATGTGCTATTGTTTTGAGTTTGAAAAATGGTTGTTTGAGAAAGATCTACTGAGCTATGTGTTCACCCCTTCCTCTTTTATTTTTTAGGAAATTAAATTATGAAGGCTATGGAAATTAGATAGTTTTGATTTAGCAAGTTTCTATTTTCTTAAAAGTTTCTTTTCAGTGTAAGAGCATGTTGCCCAATTTTGAATAAGACTTCCGTTGAAAGTTAGTATTCCTATTTTGAGATTATTGATCAACAATGTAATAGTTTACAAAGTTATGTACTTTTATTAATAAAGAAGTTGAATTTTTCTTTACCTTTAATTGCCTTGATTTTATTATATGTGAATTTGTACTATTGAATTTACTCTAAGGCAAGTGGTATTGAAAAATAGAAAGTCAAGTGTGTGTCGCTTGTAAAGTAACACCGGCCCGACCCGCCAATTGGTTAAGTCCACCGTCAAAATAATGGTGGTTGTCCAAAACTCAAAGAACGTGGGGGTTGGGGTGTTACACGTCCTCTTGAACATTTACCTCTTCCTAGTAGATGATGTGAGAGGGGTCTGGTTCATACTTTCTCAACATCGAGACATGGAACACATTGTCAGCTGAGGTCATCTGGTTTGGTAGCTACAACTCGTAAGCACATTTCCTAATCCTCCTAAGTATTTCAAAGGGTCCAACAAATCTTGGTAACAACTTCCCCTTGAATTTGAACCTGTTAATATCCTTATGAGGGCTAATTCTTAGAAATACTTTATCCCCTACTTGAAACTATAAGGGTCTCATTCTCTTGTCAGCATAGCTCTTCTGACGACTCTGAGCTGTAGCCAACCTCTTTCGTATTAGTTTGACTTGGTTGTTCATTTCTTCCACCAAGTCTGGCCTAGTAAGAACATGATTTCCAAGTTCAGCCCAACAGGTTGGTGATCTGCAGGGCCTTCCATACAGAGCCTCATTTGGAGCCATCTTGATACTTGCCTGGTAACTATTGTTATAAGCAAACTCTGCTAAGTATAGGTACTTGCTCCAATTTCTTTTAGAGTCCAGAACATAAGATCTCAACATATCTTCTGATGTATAGATAACTTTCTCAAATTGCCCATCTATCTGAGCATGAAAAGTAGAGCTCATGGTGATTTTAGTCCCCAACTCATTCTCTAAACCCTACCAGAACCAAGAAGTAAAATGAAATTCTCGGTCAGATACTATAGTCTTAAGCACACCATGAAGCCTTACTATCTCTTTTACATATAGTTTTCCCAGCTTACTAACTTGGTTGGTGGATCTAATTGGTAAGAAATGAGCCACTTTGGTGAGACGATCCATAATCACCTAAACAGTATCCTCTCCCTTTTGATTCCTGGGAAAATCACTGACAAAATCCATGGCAATGTTATCCCACTTCCATTCAGGGATAGGGAGTGGTTGTAACAAGCCAGAGGGTTTTTCGGTGTTCTGCTTTTATTTGTTGATAGGTTAAGCATTTAGAAACATGTTTAGCCACATCTCTTTTCATTCCCCTCCACCATAAGCCTTTATAAGATTTTGATACATCTTATCTCCAACTAGATGCATCGTATACTTGGTCTGATGAGCTTCATCCAATATAGTCTGCTTACTCTGTCCATTATGAGGTACACATATCCTTTCCCCGAGCTTTAGGATATTATCAGTATCTAACCTAAAGTCAGCATGCTTGCCTTGTGTAACTCCTTAGATCAGACTGGTAAGCCATTTGTCTTGCCTTTGTTCATCTTTGATCCAGTGTAGAAGATCTAATTGACAAGACATAATGTAGAGGTAGGCTTGCTTTTCATTTAGAGTTACACCTAGCCTAAGGTCATGTAACACCCCAACCCCCACGTTCTTTAATTTGAGAGTTTGGACATAACCACCATTATTTTTTTGGTGGACTTAACCAATTGACGGGTCGGGCCAGTGTTACTTTACAAGTGACACACACTTGACTTTCTATTTTTTTCAATACCACATGCTTTAGAATAAATTCAATAGTGCAATTTCACATTTATAAAATCAAGGCATTTAAAGGTAAAGAAAAATTCAAAACTTCTTTATTAAATAAAGAAAGTACATAACTTTCTAATT
>JAJIYU010005555.1:0-22085 GCA_030144865.1 Tinospora cordifolia
ATGAAGATTGAGAGCCCAAAATCTATGGCTTTAAGAGGAGAATAATCAGAATTATTTACAAACAAGAAGTTCTCTGGCTTCAAGTCCCTATGCATCACTCCCATAAAATGACACACATGAACCACATTAACAATCTGTCTGAACACAGAGGCCGCGGCACGCTCCGTGTAAACGCCCTTCTGAGTAATCTTATCGAAAAGCTCTCCACCTGTGCACAACTCCATCACCAAATGCACGTTATTCTTGTCCTCATAAGCTCCATGAAATTCCACAACATTGGGTTGCCCTGTAAGATGCTGAAGAATCAAAATCTCCCTCTTAACATCTTCAATGTCCTTAGCCTGCACAAGCTTCTTCTTTGATATAGACTTACAGGCACAATCCAAACCAGTCTTCTTCTCTTTACAAAGATACGTGACTCCAAATTGGCCCCTACCCAGTTCTTTTCCAATAACATAAATTGAGTTTATATCACTAAGTGGCCCTCCTAGGATTGTTTTTACACCAGAAGATGTGGGCAATCTGGTCAGTGTTGTGGAAGAGAAATATGGTTGTGGTTGTGGTTTTGATTTTGGTTGAGAAGTAGGAGTTGGTGTATGATGACGATGTGGAGGGGATGGTTCTGGAGAAGAAGATATCGGGATTTCAATGACTTTACCACAGCAAATACCCATTGGAAAAAAGTGGGATTTGTTGGTTGTAGTTTCTGGTTGTTGATTGTGCAAAAGATATCAGTGAGGGAGTATTTCAAGGAGGAAATGAAGGGTATTGATTTCTTACTTTCTTTGCACTTTTGAGGTTTTCTTCTGAGGCTTCTCTTGTTACAGTTGTCCCCTGAGAGAGCAGAGGTGGGAGAAGCAAAGCACACTCCTTTAAGTTTTAAATGTGTGACCCGTTTCAGCCTCTCGATGCCAAGCGTGCACGAAGACTTCACGCTTTTAGTTGTAGTTTTAACGTGCTCTCCACGGCAGTCACGGGAGCTAAATGATGAAACACTTCTTTTATATATATGTATTAATCAATACTATATGTGAAATACAAATATTCTTTATTTTTTAGGGTGTCCCTATTTATTCATATGTCTAATATTATCTTTGATCATATTAAAATATTTAATTTTATTACCATACTAAATTAGAATGGAGAATTTTGATATATTCAACTAAACTTTAATTCACTATACTGTAAAAAAAAAAAAACGTAAGAGATAACTACTTCATCTATGGATAATTGCTATAATAATTATTATTTACGTATGATACACCTATTATTTAATACTATCCATAAAATAAAAGTATGTTAAATTGACAAGTGAGACTGGATGGTACTGCAATGTTAAATATTGAATATAACTTCATATTTAATTTAATATTTTTAAATATATTATTGTAATTACTATTAATTTATTTAGGCATGTGTATATGACTATCCGTATTTTTAAATATTATAGGCCAACATAATAGGGAACAGTTGGAATTAAAATTTTTGTAATTTTGATTTTTCTTGTTTTCTTTTCTATCTTTTAACTTTTATTTATGTGCTCATTTTTATTGTGAGAATAGTTTTAATCTATTTTAATAGTATCAAAACACAAAATATATTAATTTTTTTTAAAAAATATTTTTAATTAATTTATGTTAAAATTCACATAGAAGGAGCGTCTACGCATGTGCTGCATAGATGAACATCGTTAACCGATTAAAAGATTATAACAAGAGTTTCTACAAAAATATACTAATTTCATACAAATATATATTAATTGCATTAATCTATGTTGCTTTTTAGGATGCATATTTTTCTAATTTGCTTTCTTTCAAATTATGCATTTTCCCTATAAGTTTTGATATTATAAGATGTATCTTAATAGTTTTTAGAAATCACTTGGTTGCTAATTCCAATGCAACTTTTTTATCTAAAAATTTTAAGACATTAAAAAGAATTATTTGTTTTGAAATTTTTTTTAAAAACATTTTCTCAACTTTATATGTGAAAAAAAGGTTGTTTTTCAAAAGAAAAAAATTGAAAAGTTGTCTTTTAAATTTTTTGTTTCTTAATTGTATTTTTATTTTCGTATCTAAACTAGACGCATAGTTGATTTTTTTTTATATTTTTTTATTTCATTTTTTTTTTGCACTATATATTTTTAGGTCAGGTTATACACCTTAAGACTAGCCACTGCTTAAGTTTTGTGCGTGACTTGAATATCTCCCTCTCAAAATTTAAAATAATTCACTGACTACCGCTTTTAAGATGTAAGAATATTGTAGTAGGAAAAATGCTTATACCATGAGATGGAAATTAAACCATTGTCTAATGTATATCTCAACTTTCCAAGTTCTATTATATATCATTTTGGGTCCCAAAGCTAAAGTTTTTTTTTTTTTTTTTTATAAATTTCTAAAACAATTCCTGCAAAGATACTTTTGCCCTTTTATTCCCATTAAGTCCAACGATTATATATTTTTATCTAAAAAAAGAAAAAAGAAAATCTGGAACGAAGGTAGTATAGCTCTTCTAAAAAAATGTCAGTTCCCCTAGACTTATAGCAGAAAGAAAGAATCTAATTAATGAAAGAGAATTCCCTTCCTTTAACAAAAAGAAAAGAAAAAAAGTACAGGAAAAAGAAGGTTCCTTTAAGCAGCAGCCACTGCTTTTGAGAAGCCTCATTTATGATTAATTTCAACTTGTTAGATATTCTAACAAGCATCTGTTGCTTCTCAAGGCAAATTGATTGCTTGCTCACAAAGGAGTGGGAATAAATGATATATGCCTATACTAATTTGGTAGTTGAATTATTATTATTATTTTTTTACTGAGTTTAATAAAGTTGAGGTGGAAATATAGACTGTTGGAAGTGTCAATGGTCAGCCTAATCAAGGTAATTACTTTGTCTAATTTCAGAATATATTTTTTGTGACATCTTTCAGCAAACTTTATAATAATAATTATATTAAAAATAAGAATAAACTACGTGAATGCCTTGAGATTAGGCCAGTAAGTTGCCATGCAAAATTCACTTGAATATTAAATGTGTTTTTTGGGTTAAAAATGACTAATCAAATATTCTTTTTTTTTAAAAAAAAATTGCAACTATCATTTTTGTCCAATAATTAAGTATTAAAAACATCATATTCAAAGTCATTAATATCTATTATGAGCTAAGTAGGTCTTATAAATATTTTTGGGGAGATCAGATTGAATCTTAATTTTTAGTTATATAATTACTTAGTTAAAACAATTAATATAAAAATTAAAAATTAAGTGCAAAATAGCCAACTTGAGATGTGTAAAGTAGTGAATTTAAAAACTTTTTAAAATTAATAAAATGTTTAATTCTGCATAAAAAAGAAAAACACAAACTCTCTTTTATAATTGTAGGTTAGAGTATTATATTTACATTTACTTTCTCTTTCTCTCTCACACACAAAGGATGGCACGCAATGTGTGCGATTCATGCATGCGTGTTTGAGGATGACTCACAGTGCTAGCCTTCTGCCCTTTGCAAAGAGTTCAAAAACTTTAAATATTTGGAAATCAAGGCAAATTAGATGGTCCAAATAGGATTAGAGATGTTCACATGTGATGAACCTGGTGGTCTAAACAAGATGGACAGGTTCACTGAATCATGATTAAATTGGATAGACACAATCAATAATGCGAGATCAAAGTGCCATAGTTGAAGTCTGTAACATCTTATAAGCGTAGGAGAAGAACACTTCGTTTCTATCTGATCTGATCATCTCTCTGTTCAATGGCTTCCTACAACCCTGACACACCCAGTAGATATGCGTTGATGGAGAAGTCAATCACGCTTATAGCATGCCGAGAAACATATAGATCCCATGGCTCAAACATGAAGAAAACAACTCTTGCAATCTCGACTTGCTCTTGAAGGGTCATACCCAGGAAAGGTTATAGAATGAAATGTGTCGGTGGTCTTTAGGAGCAATCATGTACGAGATGCTTATAGGATGATCCAAGGGTCACATGCCAGAAGATTATCAACTAAAAACTTCTTTAAAATTCCTTGAAGAACATCGAATATTTGCTGATGCAAGAGATTTGATCTGTCATTTACTTTGTGACCTTGAAACCAGGCTTGGTAAGTACGGAAGTGTTGATGAGGTAAGTCTAACTATTATGAATGTATTAATACCACGCAAGCCCGCCCGCTTGTGCAGGTGTAATTTCTGGGCTTAGCTTAACAGCTTTGCTTTCATCAGCAGTAGTAGATATATACTACAGATGTATTATATATGTTTATATATAAAAAGGCATGCATTTATGTGAGTCCAATCAAAATTCAATTACGTACACAGCTTTTATTATAATATTTAATAAGTAAGCAAATAAACCAAAAGGCTTGTTCACGGCATAGAGGTGAGCAGTTGAGGAGGAAGAGCCAGCTAACCAGAACCTACTAAGACCAAAAGGCTTGTTTAATTAATTGGCTAGAGTGATTTAAAAATAAAAGAAAAAGAAAAATAGAAACTATATAATCTCAGAAAAGTAATAATAAGAAGAAATAATTTTGAATGTCTTAATTCAGAAGCATATTGGTTAGCATAAGTTGAAAATTATATTATTTCATAAATAAAATAAATGTGACGACATTGACTTTTAAATTAATAAATAATCTCACTTTTTATTGACTTATGAAGGCTCCAAATGTAGGGATAAAATTTTCAAACTTTATTTAAAGATTTATAGAGGGATGAATATTCATATTATTATTAACTTGTAATATATTATAAATATATATTATAGTTATAAATTTAAGTCAAATTTATTTAAATAACTGTTAAAGCTTAAGTGCATTCATTCTAATCTATTTAAAAGTATAAACTATAAATTAACATATAAATTAAAAAAAAAGTAAAACCACAATTATACAATTAAATAATAAAATTTAAATAATATTATAAAATTATAGTTTCAACACATGATATAAAACATTAAAAAGTACGCATAAAATGTAATTGTGTCAAATAATCAATTATATCATATTATGCAGTAATTATAAACTTATTTATCTCAAGTTATGTTATTATATTATGATATATATTGGTATTTCTAGATTTATGAGATTTCAACTTACAATTTCATATTCCTTTCTTATATATATATATATATATATATATATATATATATATATATATATATATATAATGGTTGGTGAGGAACAGAGCTAAAATATTTGGACTCTTCGAGAAATATTACCTAACATTAAATGTTGACGTCAGTTTTGATCCATATCTAGGAATTCTCATGCATGCATGGGCAATTCATTTTTATATATGACATGTTTGTACGCATTGATGAAATAAATTAATTGAGAATAATTAATAGCTTCTTTTTCTCTCCTACCTCTGGAAATTGCTCTAGTTAATTAATTTTTATAATTAACATTCTATTATTCTATATTTCTAGCGTTCTCTGGAAGTTGACAGTTTCAACGTCTAAATTTATTAATATTTATAATTAATTGTACCAAAGAAAAAAAATATTCACGAGTTCATTAATGCCTGAAGTCATGAAGGGAGGGTGCGTGCAGCCTGCCTTAGAGGAAGACTAATATTATAGGAAAAGATATATCAGTAAATAGAATATAATCAAAGAAGTATCATACTTTAGTTCATGTCTAACTACAAATGAAGAAAATTTAGTTATATAGCACTCCATCTTTATTTCTAACTACAAGAAAGTTCAAGCAAAGTATTATATGCCAGTACCAAGGCAGATTTCTAACAGCGAAATAGCAGTAACAGAATATATTAATAATAAAATTATAAATAAAATAAATAGTTAACCCTACTTAACTATATATATATATATACCATAATAAAGAAAAAGGAAGAAAAAAGAAAGAAAAGGATGCCCCGCCCTTCTGTTGCTGACCTTTTGATATATATATATAGATGGTAGGTGGGAGAAGATATAGCATTGTAGATGGCGGTGTGTCAAAACTTGCAAGTTACTTGTGATGTACCAACAATAGGAATGACCCTGAAATGCTTTATATATATATATATATACACACACAGTGAAAAGAGTATTGAATAGAATGATAGTTGCCCGAATAAGCAACTTCACGATACTTTTAGTGTCAAGTTGTCTTTATTTATTTACAATTGTTGAAAATAAGAGCCGGGATACGATTAGTTAATGGGTGGTGGGAGTTTTTTAATTTGTATTTTTCATTACTTTCTTGTTCTTGTATATCATACATACATACATATATATATATATATATATGGGTGGTGGGAGTTTTTTAATTTGTATTTTTCATTACTTTCTCATTCTTGTATATCATATATATATATATATATATGTATGTATGTATGTATGTATATATGTATGTATGTATGTATGGGTGGTGGGAGTTTTTTAATTTGTATTTTTCATTACTTTCTTGTTCTTGTATATATATATATATATATATATATATATATATATATATATATATCTAAAGTTGTATTATGGGTGAGACAAGATAAAAACCAAAGATCATATATGCATATCTGTATTAGAAAGTCTGAGCTATAAATATAACATTTATGGAATTATGTATATATTATATGGGTAATGTGACATTGACATATATAAGTTTTTGTACATCAAACGTGTATATTAGTAATTTTATATATTGATAAAGTGTCTAGAATCAAGAGTACATGATTTGAAAGTACACAGTAGCGGAGTTTATCACGAATTTTTTATTTAGTAGTATCTTTTAAGAGCAAATGATGGCAATTTTCCAGTTTTAATAAAATATCTTTTCATGACAACGTTTTGACAAATCAGCTGCCATCTCCGTCTTTCTCTACATTCGTAATAGGACCGGATTCAGTTCGGAATAAAAAAAAAATAAAAATTTTAAAAAAATTAAAAAAAATACTTTTTATTATTTTATGAAATTCAGCTACTGTATTAACAAGTTATAAGAAAACTGTTTTTAAAAATTTTAAAACCAAATAAAATTTTCATGTTTTTAAATTTTTAAATTTGAAAAGTTGTAGCTGAATCATGAATCAAACACAACTTAAAGCCGAAAAGCCAAAAAGCTACTGCCTGAGGTAAGGGGAAGGACCATGCATATGCAATTAATGCATTAATTCCATTATTAATATTAATATTATTATTATTATTATTGATGAAAAGATTGGTGTTGCCAAGGATGACAGGTACTCTTAATTATTAAATGTTACCTGATTTCGCATTACCCTCACTTTTTTTTTTCTTTCGAAATAATTCATATTATTCACTATTTTGATGTATTTTGTGAACGCCATGACGTCTGTGCATGGCCCAGTCGACAAACCCAAGCAAAGTATCTCGCACATTTGAAAAAAAAAAGGGTACAACGTTTCATACTCTCGTATAAAAACAAAAAGATAAATAAATAAATAAAGATATATAAATTATTTTATTTTTGTATATTTTTATAAAATATTAAAATAATTATTGTAATTATATTTTTTATATAACTTTAAAATGTATAATCATTAAGCGAATGACTGAACATTTCTTGATATGCTTCACCGATTCATGTAATTATATCATTATAATTATATTAAAAAATAAAACTATAAAGAGTAATTGAATATTTTTCTTTCTATTTTAATTACCAGCTTCCCCACATTATAGTTACTTTTCATAAAATAAATGACCTTTTTTTATTCTCCTTGAAGCTTAAAAATATATATATATGTAGAGAAGAAGGTGTAGACGATTTTTGTCTCGGTAGGTATATTTGGGGGTGTGCCTATGGTTTTTCAATTTTTTGTTTTTTAGCACAGTTCATTTAATGCCCCTGGTTTTGGAGAGACCGCGGGCAACAATTTGGTCTCAAATTTAGAACCAAAAAAAAAACAAAAGAAGGATAGGTTACGGAGATGGAACCAGGTCTAGTAGATTCGAGCCAAAAATGTGGGCTAGAACATGGAAATCGGTTCGGTTGGCGAGTCCATCCATATGGGCTGGCTCCTACGTCCCGTCTCCATGTCTTTGTCTTATTCAACACGAGAGGATGATTATGGAACGCCAGAGAGAGAGAAAGAGAGAGAGAGAGAGAGATTGTCAAAAGAAACTTTCTTACTTATCCCCACCTCTCGTGACTTTTTTGACAAATCAAAAAGAAGAAAGCAGGAGAGAGAGAGAGAGAGAGAGAGTGAGAGAGAGAGAGAGAATAAGAGATCAAGAGGTCCACAATCTGTTGTGTCAAATAGGAGAGATTTGAAAGTTGGGGGGAGCCTTAAATGCAATTGGGGTTCATGTGTGGTTTCGCTTCTTCTTCTTCTTCTTCTTGGTCTTCCCTTAACGACTAAGCATTCTATAAATTCAGGGCAGTTTCTCATTATATATTTGATTTCAATCAACGCCATAATTCATTGATACCAATCGTTATTGCTTTTCTTGATTACCCAGAAATGGCCTTGTATGCCATTCCATCTCCTCATCATCATCACCCTCCTGCTTCTTTCAGTTCTACATCTTCTTCTTCTTCTTTTTCTTCTTCTTCTTTTGGGAATTGGGTTGATAGAATGAGAAAGACTTGCAGTTTTATGGTGTCTTCAATTATTGGAAATGTTGTGGCTGCCATCTTCACCTTCTTCTTTGCCACGGGTAATCCTCTCAATCGTTCTTACTTTTAAATAATTAGTAGGCTTTCTTGATTTTTTTCAGTCATCATTTCTATCGTTTCTAGCCTTTTTGTTGGGTTTTTCTATGTATGATTACAATATTTTCTTTTCATTTTTTTGGAGGTGAACGGGGAAGCAAAAGGTGGGTTTTTTATGTTTTCTGTTTTCTGCTGTGGTTGTTCAATGGTTTTTGTACTGAATGACATTATTTTCTCCAATGAGGTTGGCGAGATTTTGGGCCTCTTATTTACTTCCTTTTGCCGATCCCCCCCTTGAACTTTCTTACCAGCTTTCTTCTTTTAAAGCTTTACAAAAGTTCGTCTCCTTTTTTAACAAAATAAGGTGTGCACTTTCAATCTAAATGCTAAATCTAAGTTCTTCCCTCCTTAAACAATCCTGATTTTCTTAGAATCCCCTTGATTTTCTTCATCTTCTTTAAACAAGCTAGATTTTTATAGATTACCAACCACCTCTGTTTGTTCCTGTTTCATCATATAATCAGCTCTTTTCTTGTTTTAATCTTAACAACAAACAGAGATTTTTCATTCAATTCCTTAACACATTTGCATTGGAGACAGCGAAATTTCTTCAAAAATTGTTAGTAATGCTCTATATATTTTTGATTAATTTAATTCCTTTGGGTCTTGTAGTGGGAACTTTGTTAGGGGCATTGACAGGGGCTTTTATAGGCCAGGAAACTGAAAGTGGGTTCTTTAGAGGAGCTGCAGTTGGTGCAATTTCTGGAGCTGTTTTCTCCATTGAAGTCTTTGAATACTCTCTTCTTCTCTGGAGATCCGGTGACACTGGATTTGGGTGTCTCCTCTATTTGGTAAGCAGCAAATAATTACTACCCTTTATTTACTTAAAAATTTTTTTGGATCTTAAATACAAATACTTTTAAAGAACTTGGGAGATTCATCTTAAATGTGTTTCTTTTTTTTTTTTTTTTTGATAAAAAAAACAGGTTGATGTAATTGCAAGCCTTCTAAGTGGAAGACTAGTAAGGGAGCAGATAGGTCCCGCAATGCTAAGTGCAGTGCAGAGTCAGGTACCACACCACACCATTCCGACCCTTGCAATAAATTAATGGTCTGGAAATGTTTTTTTTAATTACAAAAAGGTGACCTTACTCGTAATTACATCTTCATGGATATTGGGTGTGTTCATCTCACATATCTCATGGCTTGGGAAAAAGAAATGATCCAGCGAAGATAAAAGTGTAGTAATTGCACATGTAGCTATACTATTTTTTGTAGTTAAAAGATCAACATTTCCCATAAACTATAGATTGAATCATTACTGTATGGTTGAAGAAGTCTTCATGTTTATTGTCAGATGGATGCCATGGAAACAAGGTTTGAAGATGCTCCCGACATATTTGTGACATGTGGTGGTGCCAAAGGATTGACTGGGGATTCACTTGAAATGATTCCAAAGATCAAGATCACAACCAAGAACAGCATAGATGCCTCAGGAGAGAAGATCTCTTGTTCAGTTTGCCTTCAGGTTCTGCTCTAAAACTATTCTATCTACTTTTCTAAAACTTTGATCAATTGGGTATTCAGCAGAAGATGGTGATGTATATACTTACATAATGATATATATTATATTGGATCATTTTGAAAATTGCAGGACTTTCAGCTAGGAGAGACTGTTAGGTGCTTGCCTGGATGTCACCATATGTTTCATCTTCCTTGTATAGATAAGTGGCTGGTCAAGCAAGGTTCATGCCCACTCTGCAGAAGAGATCTGTAGTAAGTAAAGGAGGCTGCTAATGTAAATGACTAGATAATTAGGATACAGTTTTCCTTTTGCTGAGCTCATTGGAGATTTCCTTCCATTGATTGACGTTTCAATTCTTCCAGATACGTTATATTGCATTGTTTTGTAAGTTTATAATGTATACTACCATGTCTCATGAGATAGATCTGTATGATAAAAAATTAATCAAAAAAAAAAAAAAATTATGATGTTTCACAGTTTCTGTAAATTCTTTAGATATCTTATAAGATCAAATTTAATTCAACTCTACGCGCATTGGTCCCAACTATATGATATAACTGACGTTTTTCCCAACTAAAATAAATAAAATGGTTGAATCTAGTCATAATTTATTTAAGACTTTTAACTCATCTCTCCTTCCATATTCATTCTAGCTTATTAACTTGTAATCAGATCTTCATTCACCACCCCCTCTCTAGAGTTTCATACTAATAACGAGAGGTTCTTAGGGAATGTATCTATGATCAGCAAGTGCAGTTTGTGACTCTTCTCTAGTCAGAAAAGTGCATCCCATCAATACTAATCAAACTTGGACCTAACGAACTTTCTGCCCCTGAACGCTCATTCCCGCAATTCAAATTTGAATGA
Source organism: Tinospora cordifolia (assembly GCA_030144865.1). Taxonomy (NCBI): domain Eukaryota; kingdom Viridiplantae; phylum Streptophyta; class Magnoliopsida; order Ranunculales; family Menispermaceae; genus Tinospora; species Tinospora cordifolia. The sequence continues at coordinate 11,013 of JAJIYU010005555.1, forward strand.
TCCTCTGCACATGGTTTACCAGTCCAACTTTTGATTCGATCCGTCAACCTTTCGAAGTGATTCAATGCTATTCAGGAATGTAGACAAAAATGGCATATATAAATTTAAGCGTGAAAGGGTAATGAAATTTAGATTACATATTCATTTTATCATCGAATTCAAGAAAAGCAATGTTCATAATGAACATATATTATAGTTTTGCCTTAGATTACCTTGCTCTAAGACGATGAAAATGTAAGTAAAGGGGTGGTCCGTGGAGCAGTAGTGGCACTTGGGGAGGGCACCACTCCTGACTTTTTTAAAATCTTTTTATAACTCTGCCTATGTTATTAAAAATAATAATAATAATTTATTATTAAAATAATGTAAAAAAAACGTATTTGATATTAAATTAAAAATAATAATTCAAATTACGCATTAATTATATAATTTAAGATCTAACAACCGCTAGTTAATCATTTTGCTTATTATTATTGGCCTTTCTAATATTTATAATTATGTATTTTTGCTCCACCTTTTCAAGATCAAAAGTCGAGACCGCCTTCTAGATCAAAAGTCTACATTCGACCTCTATCCCAGCCGCGTGCCGCGTGCCACGTGCCGCGTGTTTTAAGGAATGGGGTGTAAGCTGAAGGGAATTGACGTTGGACTTAAGACTTTGGGGTTCATCGCCATGGTTGGAAGTTTCACAGGTGGGTGAGGCAACTGGTGAAACGAGATAAACTATGTGAACTGTCTCTTGACGAACATAACGCGTTATTAGATTATTCAATAGACCAGCAGATCCACCCTTTTGTTTAGGTATCTCCAAACTCCAAAGTCTCCTCTTGCGGTCAGAGCCAGGCCTTGGAAAGTTCTAATTGAGGGCCTTTTTGCACCAAGGTAGGCGGCATCAATGTTCTCCAAATTTGCAAAAGGTCAAAGCTGTACCATTTGTAACGGTTTCGTCAACACAAAAAATGTTAATTCCATGTAAATATGTAACACGCGTTACATGAATTGATAAGATATAAATCTGACAGATATATCGTAAAAAGTCCTCAATTTTTGTTATTATTATTTTTTGCGCACAGAAATGCCGTGTAAATCGTGTGAGAATCAAGTGAACAAGTTTTGAATTTTCAAGTGGTATATGCATTCGTAAGGAAGGAATATATATGAAAAAAAAAAAATTAACATTAGCAATTAATTACAGTTATATTACTAAGTAAAACACTTGATGCTTCCCAACAAGTGCTAATTGGAGGGTTGGTCCTAAGTTTTTTTAGGTTTCGGGCAAAATAATTAACTCTAGGGCTTAAAAGAAAGAAAATTATTATTTTACAAATTATTTTTTAAATTAAAAAATATGACTTCTTTTAATAATTAAAATTTTTTTTATGTATATATGGGTCCTAAAAAATAAGAAGCCCGGAGCTGTCGTCTTTTGGGCTCCTGCTCGAGGTGGCCTTGTTGGAGAGGGCATGTAAAAACATCTTTGGGATACACCGGCAGTATTGCATCACATGTTATAAAAATGATTAAGATAAAGTATACAAGAAAGATCATCTAGTGTTAAAACCCAATCTTGCTTGCTAGTATTATAACATCAAAGAGTACCATAATAATAGTAGCTGCAGTTCTAGTAAGATTTGTAGTACGAAGAGTAGTAGCAGAAAACAGAATACCTGTATGACAAAAAGGCTTGTGCATTCCTAAGATAAGACAAGGACTAGTGATATGGCCTGGATGCTACTTTGAACAACTCATAGATAGGAGCTGGAAGTAAACCTGCGATATTTGTTCATTATCCTCATTTAATCAGCAATGCACTTTGTCAATGAAACTGTTGGGTTTTTCAACCACAATCAACCAATCAAACATCAAGTTGAACGTTTATTCATTATTAAGGATAAGTCATCCCACTTATTGGTATAGGGTAGAATTATTCAAACAATAAAGCAAGCAATAATTCAAACAATTTAACATGATTTGGCTAATTGATGTCTAATCCTGTAGATAGAAAAATCGGTTATGTTAAAAATTATAAAACACAAGAAAACCATCTTTTAGTTACTCACTTTTTATTACAGACTGTATCACTCGTAATCTCTTAGTATATAACTTGATATTCATCCATTTTCACATATTTTAATTTAGTTTACCTAACCCTTATTTATAATAAATATTAAACAAACTTTTAATACAACCTAAAATACTAAAATTAGGAATCTAATACATTTAAAAATTCTAAAATTTCAGTATTTGTTCTGCCGTTTGTCGGTAAACTGCAATTCAAAACTTCGCACGAAGCGTGCAGTCAGAGTGTCTCTAGTCATAGGGCAGAGGGTGTCATACGAGGTAATACAAAGCACTGTCCAAGCTAAATGAAGTGACAGGGAGATATTATTTTTTCTCAAACTTGGCTGGAAACTAAAAATGGAGCTGTTTTTTACAAAATTTTTAAAATAGATATCAGTTAGACCTAGAGAATGGCTATGCCAAATTCCAAAGTGTCGGTAGCTAACTTGAGATAGGAATAATAATATTACTATGTAGAAATATAATGATAATAACGCAAAAACAGGCATGAAGTTTACACTGTATCATAACTACAGAACCTCCCAAAAAGCCAAACACACCTTGCTTGTTTATCTAATGAATGCAAATTTTCTATTTGACTTTTGTCCATCTATAAATCAAGACATCCAATGAATAATTATAGAGCAATGCACACAAAAAATGTAATTGGTTTTCAGAATCTATTGCTGGTTGTACAATTTACAAGTGTGTATCTTAGAAGACTATATTGGCCCGAAAAAATAGAAGATCCATTACCCACGAAGTATATCTGCTAAAGAACTCATGTCTGTTAGTGACTTGCACATTCATCACTTTCATACGACCAGTGTTCTGCAGCTGTGAAGGCAAGTCAAGGAGGGATAATTTGGTCAACTGTTGGATCAATAGCCAAAACAAAGAGAACAAGAGAAAAAGATATATAGCAACGCAAAATACAATCAATGAGCACCTTTGGATGTACAAAGTGGAAGCAATATTTTATCCTAAACAAAGTACAAAAAAATAAACTACAGAGATTTACTGATTGGTAAAAGGCTTAGAAGAAATGCCACTCTTCTGTTGATCTATTTTCCTCAAATTCTCCTGAAAAGAATTGCAAAATTTTCCTCTTCCTGGCAATGAAATTAAAAACATTATTCGAAAACACAAACAAAACAACATTTTAATGATTTGTATCTTTGAAACTCACTAGCTTCCTATCATGCTTGCACCATGGTGTCATTGACAAATGGTGCATTTTCTAATGTTCATATCCAGAAAAAAAAATCTTACAAATGAGCAGTTAAAAAATGTTCTGTAAAATCTTACAGAGTTTATTGGAGTGATTCTTAGGTTACTGGCATCTCTTAAGTCTCAATGGACCAGTGGATGCCAAAGTTGACGTCTTATGCATCTAAGCTAAGTATGCATAAATGAAATCAACCCCCCACAGTAAAATATACAGTGGAGAATCTATTCAGTTCTTGAAACCATTCAAAAACCTAAGATAAGATAGAAAAGACTGATCTCTAGCAATCAATGTATGCATGATTTAATGTAGCAGTAGAGAATGAGGAACAAAACAACACAATGGGTCACATTATGCATGTAATCTAAGGATGCATATATGAAATCCTTGACGCAACCGAATTACTTCATATAAATCATAACCAAAAGTTCATTGCACACAGGTGGTCAAACGAATTTGAGGGTGGGAGAAGGTAGATTGAGACACACTAACCATTGACATTCTCACCACTTGCACAATCTAATTAATTAACTGTATGAATCTATTCAGCATTGTAATGTTAGTCCAATAAGCCAAGACTTTTCATTACTGAATCAAATCATATGCGCTTTCAAATACCTACAAATATGAGCAAAGAGTGAAAGGAGACTAGATGTATGATAGCTTTCTAATGAGGTAATCTAGTGAATTCCGCATGACATGAATTTTTTTGGAGTCCGTAAGTAATCTATCAATAGTAAACGCATATTTCAAATTCTGAAACAAATTTAGTGTCCAGGAGTTCTAGACTGAACTATTGATGTTCCTCATTTAAGAAGTTTTTCTCACTTAAGAAAGAAATGCGGCATTGTTTATGTATTATGTTTTATGTTTTTTTTTTCTCATTCAACTTTGATTGATGATTATTGATCAGTAATCAATTTGTTTGAATTGAAGTACAAACGAATCTCTTACAATCTAACACCATCACCAAGTCCATCCTATATACTTCATCATCATCAAGGAGTGGTACAGGTTATCTTCAGTGCTAGCTAGAAGTTAAAGAGTTAGATTTGCATAACATTAACTAAATCAGCATCCATAGATTATCGGTAGACCAGTCATCAAATAGCATATAATAAGCGACAGAGACTTTAATCAACTGAGAATCTTAATACATGCTATCTCGTTCATCCTTCTTATACTGAACCTTTTTTAATTTTTGTTTTGCAAAATTACATGAATTTAGCATCAAAATCTTAATACATACTGTCTTGTTCAACTCAGCATAACAATTGGAGAACGGGGATCCAGATGTAACTCTGATCCTGGAAATTTAAGATGTGTAATCATAAGCTTAAGACCGTAAGATGCAATAACAAGGATATAATAACAATTGAGATGAAGCTCACGTACGCCGAAAATCACATTGTAAAGAAACAAATGTATCAAATATATCGATCAGAAGAATCAAAATACACCAACAACTTAAGAACCCTATTTCAACTCAAGAATCTCAACCCAAAAAAAAAAAACAGAAAACTTAAATACCACATCTTCCAATTCTCATTCCGACAATTGATAGAGCCAAGCAGAAGCTAAGATTAACACACGATCGTCAAATGCGGGGGAACATCCAACGCTTTAACATTCCCGAACAACCGAAATCGAGAAAGACTGAAGAACTTGGAATGAACCATAAGATATCAAAAAGGAATCTAGACCGGCAGATTTGAACTGCGAATCCCTGTAACCTTATGACTTCCCGCGGAATGTGAACGCTAGTTTTTAAGGAGGGAAACGCGCAACCAAACAGCTATAAATGGGCCTAAGGCCCATACGGCCCAGAGCAACTCGGATGACACAATCAATAGAAAAAGGCAAAAGGACATCTCTATATAAAAAAATAAAAATAATTACATAAATATCACTATTATCATTTTTTATACATATATCAGAATTTAATATCAAAAAAATTAAAAATTATTGATTAATAAATATTAATATAACATTAGTTTACATTTAGTATAATATTTTGTTTATAAACAATAGTATAACATTGACATATTATTAGTATAATATTAGTATATAATATTATAAAAATTATTAATTAATAATTATTAATATACTAAAATTTGATATACAATCAGTATAAATTTAATATACTGTCAATATACACAAATATAACAGTTATCTTATAAATAATGATATACAATTGATATAATATTAATATACTTTTAACATATTATTATTTTAATATATTATCAGGTTAAAAAAAACATTAGTATACCAACTTTTGGCATATAGTTGTATAACATTTGGAATATACATATCACCATCAAAATTTTTTATTGTAACATTTGGTATACCAATTTTTTTTTTCTGTATACAAAATCAACACAAAAAATCATGTCAATTTAAAATCTCTGAATTCTCGTGAACCCCATCAAAACCCCATACCATCCCCACTTGTTCCAACATCATCACCACCACTTTTTTCGACGCCACCACCGGATTCCCCAAATGAACCGCCAACAAGACCAACATCTCCAACAACGTTGTCGAAAAACTCCTAGATTCCCCAAGCCCTAGCTCTTTCGACGTTGATGACTCCCACCACCGATACACGGTGGCGGCGTCGATGACGGATGCTAGAGGTTCTACTGGCGTTTGCCCTCCTGCGAGCCTACACGATTTGTGGGTTTGAGGCTTGATCGTGAGCTTCTTCACAACCACCATTTGCAGATCTGTTCGCAGATTAGGTTGCTGTTCACAACCACCACCGCTATGATAAACAACCAAAACTCCATTTACTTGACCACTTTAGCCTTACTGGTTTGACACCAACATTTTACACAACATTTGTAATTGTCTCATAATCATACTGTCAAAATTTCAGGTAAATCGAACATGTTTAGGTATTTTTAAAAAATCTTAGAAGAGAGCACGAAATCACAGTATTTCTGCAGATTTTCAAAAAAACTTCTAAGTATCAGATCATACATGTCTAGCAGCCTACTTCGACATCATTTTTGACGTGCATCAAGTGCTCATTAGCTATTTATCATAAAACAAAGTTAAAGTAGACATTGTAAGCTTTAAATGAGCTATGATACCTTATGATCGGAGTTCGGATGACCTATGAAACTGCCTCGTAAACTTGGCCAAAACACACTTTGTCTGATTTTTCTGGGTTCAACTATGCCAAATAGCAAGTTTCTCGGCCATTTCTACTTCAAATGGTCTATGCTCTCAATCAGACGCCTACACTTTCTTAAAGAGGGTATTTAGAGCTTTCCAAAGACTGTAAGATCGCTCAAAATGGAGCTCGGATGAGAAAAATATGAGGGATGGAAGATGGTTCATTCAAACTGATTTCTGCACCAAAAATCTAGTTTTGTGATGTTTGGGAAAGATTTTGCACAAAACAAAATGCGCCACGTGGTCGAAAAATGACCAGTTATGGTGGTTGCTTGCCCAGAGTTCACGGGGTGTAGATGGCAGCGTGTTGGCGATGACCACCGATGGTCCAAAATCAGGTACAAAAACCTGCTTCCTGCCAAGCACATGGGTTGCCCAGGTGGCCCCATTTTTTTTTTTTAATTTTTTTCTCTTTTTATCAATTCCATTTCTTTTTTTTTTGTATATATATATCAAAATTTTGCATTTTTTTAAAAATTATCAAAAAATTATTTAATCCTCATTTCTTATCAAAACCTTTCGATTATACACTATTTCTACGATTTATACAATTATTTTCTCTAATAATCGAATAATCCTCCAAAAATCACATTTTTCACCCAAAAATCAAATAATTGCCTAAAAATCCATTATTACTTCTAAAAATTTATATAATTAATCTCAAAGTAATATTTCCTCAATAATAAATATATTTCTTTTCCAAAAATGATATTTCTCAATTAATCATATTTTTTTAATTAAATAGGCAAAATTAGAGAAAATCTTAAGAAAATTTGTGTATTTTCAGTAGAATTTTGTAGAAAAATATACGAAAATATATGTTCAAAAATACGGGTCGTTACATTATATTTGCTTAATCTTTCAATCTTTATAATTGCTCCACCACGAACAAAACATTCAACTCTACTTTGATATTGATATGTTAAGTTTTACAACCTTAATTAATCAATCTAATATCCACCGAAATATAATACAATCAAATGTTTATTTAATTCTCAAAAGACTTTTTTACAACAATCAATCTTTCAATCTCTCCACTGTAATCTATCTTTTCAATCATGTCTTCGATATATTAGGGAACTCATTTATAGACAGATTTTTTTTCAAATATATTTCTAATATAATAAAAACTAAAGAATATTATAAAAGAAACTCACTACAGCTTAATACTTTCTATTTCTATCTTAGACTATTAACTTTAAATATCTATTACAATTAGAAACTCTAATAATTAGAAACCTAGTAAAAATTAATACTTTTTATTTTGTACTCAAATTAAACACTTTCTATTTTAAAATTGAGTAAAAAAAAAAAATCTTACAATTACAATACAAGAAAGTCATCTTAGTGTATAATTCAATACTTGATAAACATTTCAATTTAATTCACCCATCTCATATTTATAGGAAATATTAAATAAACTTCTAATATAAATTAAAAAGGTAATATATTTAAGTTCAAACTTTTTATTTGAATTGCTTCAATTAATTTTTGTAGGCCCCAATCTATAACCCAATCAAGTTGAGTCTTCTAAATTATAATTCAAACAATTTCAACCAAATTCAAATTTTATTTAATTTGGGTTAATTTAAGCATTAATTATCTAACGAGAAACCATACATATTATTTGGAAAGTCAAATATATTTGTAGATTTTAAGCTCCACAAAGTTTTTATCTGGTTCAGGCACATAAGTTCATTTCCTCTCAACTTTATCAATCAACAACTAAATTGTCATATAAATAGTCATGAGTAATTATATATGTATATATATAAAACCAATCACACTTTCTTAAGAACATAACAAAAGAGGGAAATCGTTTGAGAACTAAGAAAACCATTGAAATTATCAGCTATCAATACGAGACTTCCTAGACTGTTATAATTGGAAGATGCATTCCCTTCATACAAGTAACAATTGAACAACACATTTTCTTGTAGAGTTTTTAATTTGTATTACTCTTACCTATCAACATAGGACATAAGTAAAAAGTAGTGAAGAGGGCTTCTGCAAAACCAGCCAGTTGCATCCAGCTAAAGTAAAACGCCACTGCCATTTGTTAAGGAAGTTGGTTCTAACTCGTAATTATACTTGTAAGTTTTCACTATCCCACTCTTTGTATAATATTTTTAAGCTTATTTAGAATTGCCTATTGGAAAGACAAATTCTACCTAAGTATCAAAATATTATAAAAAGAATTGAAGAGTGAAAACTCACAAGTAAAATTATGAATTAAGACCAACTTCTACCTTAACAATGACTTCAGAGTTTTACTTTAGTTGAATGCAACTAGTCCTGCCAAGGCCTTTTTCACCGCTTTTTCGTATGTCCTGTGTTGATAAGTAAGGTTAATAAAAAATTAAAAACTCCTTCCTCAAGCAAGCACGTTGGTAATTTGCTGCTTGTACAAACGAGGTGGTTCTCTACCAAGTTAAAAAATTCTAGGTGATTAAGTCGATATCATATTGAGTTTTTCCTTTGTTACTTGGAAAATCTATAACGGATGACTTGATTTACTTAGTTTTTAGAGCAATTGTTTTTGTTTTTTTATTATGTTCCTAAAAAAGAATGGATTTTGATGTAATTATGTATTGGGCCTTTTCAATTTCAGTTAATCAATTTGATATAAAGAAGTAATATTCAAATAATAAATCAAGTTACTTCAAACTCAACATCAAAGATATGCATCATCTTGCTTACGGTATTAATGTTCATGAGACGAAATTGCCTCAATTTTCAAATTAAAACTAGTAGGGGTTGAGTTAAATGAATAAGACTCAATGCCCTTTAGCTACAGATTTTAAATTCGAGCCTCAATACAGAAAAAATTACGTTAACAGGTATTTAAAGTCATATAATAACACAAACAGTAATTAGTCTTAAGGTGTGCGTAAAATTGACTTAAAGACATACGGTGGAAAAACAAAAAAAAAAGTGATAAAAATAATCACAAAACAAAGACTAATCCTAATTTTATAAAACACAACCACTGTTAATGGATTGCAACACAACTAGTGAAACATAATATGATTCAATTTTGTGAGTTGCCTATTCAAAGATTTTACCCCAAATTGATTGTTAAAAATAACTAATTAAATCAAATAAAAAAATCTCTCATACATTAATGAAGCAGAACATTACATAATAACAAATTTAAAACTTGAGAATTTTATCCATCTCATACATTCAAATTTAATCGTGGTGTGCGTCTTGGGTTTTATAACTCTGACTAGTTAATCCATGCAAGTAGAAATATTTATATAAAAACATTAAACTATTCTAATAATAATTTAAAGTGGTTTGACAAGTTGATGTTTATGTCTACAGATAAAAATATTTATTGTACTGAGAATAAAATTGTTGTTACAATCTGATCAACCAATTTAGTATTTAATAAAATATAATACAATCAAACTTTTATTTAATTCTCACAAAACTTTGTCAAAAGACAATCAGTTTTTTTTATTTAATTTTTTTATTTTATCTTAGATTACTACTTAGACATCTACTGCCATTAGAAACTTCAACAACCATAACTTACTAAATACTAATATTTTCTACTGTGCTTGTACTCATATTTGATGCTATTTATTTTGAGTTTATTCCAACTATAATTTAATGACCTTGAGATGTAACCAATCAATCTATTATCCCATGTGAAGTTGTTACCAACAATCTCATTAATCAAGCAAATAGCATATATCAATCTTTTAAGATACCAACTAACGTATTAGTTATCCAATCAATCTTTGCAACCCATAATTAATGAGTCCTTTAATCCCTAATTGCTCAATCTTCCAATCTTTATAATTGCCATACTACAAACAAAATGTTTAACTCTACTTTAATCACACCAATAAAAGTCTTGATCGCACATAACTTTAATAGCAATTTGTTAAAATTCACAACCTGAATCAATCAATATGATATTCAACAAAATTCAATACAATCAAATCAAATTTTTTCTTAATTCTAAAAAAAAATGATTGAAAACAATTTCTTACAACACAATCAATTTTTTTTTCTTAATATCTAAATCTTTCTACACCATTGTATATCTAACTCTCTCTTTTACAAATTAGATACATTGTAGAGACTACTTATTTATATTTATTTTTTTTTCAAATATACTTCTAATACAATAGAAAAAACCAATAATAGAAACCTATTACAACTCAATCTTTTTTCTTTCTATCTTAAACCACTAACTTTAAACATCTAGCACAATTAAAAACTTTACTAATTAGAAACTTATTGAAAACTAACATTGTCTATTTTACTTATACTTAAATTAGACACCCTTTGTTTTTAATTTGAGTGAAAATTCTAATAATCTTCACGATGGTAAGAACTCTACTGAGCAATCAAACTTCAACCTTCGTTGTAGCATGCAAATGATTGTTCAAAGTCTGATCTTGTACCCTTAAAATTACGAGTGATAATTTATGACGCGACATAATAACCTGACCCAAATATAATATATATATATATTTAACGGTTTGAGTTTAATATAAATGAGTTTGAGTAAAAAAGGATTAACATGATTGAACGTGACTAAAATTTGAGTTATAAATAGGTTAACTTGCTAAACTCGAAAATGACTT
>JAJIYU010005556.1:0-22139 GCA_030144865.1 Tinospora cordifolia
TCTTTTAATTTGCCTTGATTTTATTGAAAGTTTTGTATTCTTGAATTTTATACAAAGGCATGAGACATTGAAAAGAAAAGAACAAGTGTGTGTCGCTTGTAATGTAGCACCGGCCCGACCCGCCATTTTGTTAAGTCCACTGTCAAGAGAACGGTGGTAATGTACACTGCTTAAAAGATATGGGGGTTGGGGTGTTACATCGTGGTATCAGAGCCTAGGCCTTAGGTGCCTTGGGCTAGAAAAAGAAAGTTAATCCTAAACATGTGTTGATTAGGCTAGAGATAGAAAGTCAAACATTAGTTGCTTGACAAGAATCAAAAACCTAAATTAGGGTTTCACCTTGAATTAAATTGAATTTAGAATGTCCTACCTTCTATTTTTGGAATTGATGAATGTTTTAAAAAGTGTTTTCAAAAAGAAAAAAATATATTTTTAAATGTTTTGTTTGGATACAAAGAATACAAGTTGAGCTAATAGTGGGTAAGCCTCGTCCCGAGTAAAGCTAAACATTGAAAGGGAGGTGGGTTATCTCGCCCGAGAAAGCGCGGTTGCTAAGCAGGCTTCGGTCTCGCCGCTCGATCTGGAGGTTGTCCCAGCAGCTTATATGAGTAGTCGGAGTTGAAGAACATTCTTATTTTTGATAAAAGAAAATTAGAAGGTAGACAATTAGGGCAAGTAATTGAATAGAAGTCGAAAAAGATGTCAAATATGGTATCTTGACCAGACAGAGGTTGTAAGTCAACAAGAACTGAACCCTAGGTCCAGAGAAAAGACCTTAGATAGAAACGAGTGTAGCCATGGGTGGCACAGTGGATCAAAAGCATAAAACACTAGGGTATAGGCTAGAGACGGGAACTTGTGTGAAAACAGAAAATTATTTGATCAGGACACGAGACCGGGAAGCTTCTGTATCTTTCAATTTCTATGTAGTATGCGATGCATAGGAATTTGGGGGTATGGAGGAAGTCTGGACTCGGAGAATGATGGACCATGTGTGGTGAATGATCGGTAACTCTGGCAGAACAAGTTTCTCTATGCTCGCTGGTATGGGATGATGGAGTATAGTTGGCTCGGGAACCTTAGTTATCGAGACATTTGCAAAATTGTTTAGGTGCGACTCTGTTTTGAGTGAAAGCCTAAGTGGAAGGGGTAGAATGATATGGGACACTTGAACCTGAAAGCTTAGGTGGAAGCTTGGAACCTTGCTGTGCTAGCGTGATTGTATGATTGTGTGATATGCATGCTTTACTGTTTATTTGCTTTGAGACCAAATCCTGTACCCATGCATGAAAAGAACCTAGAAAAAAGACTTTAGCCCACTGAATGAATCGAGAACCTAGAAACTGAACCTAGAGCCATGATATCACGAATATTTGACACATACTACAAAGAGGTTGTAGAATGAGCCTTAATCCTAGAACAAGAGCTCAACCTGGAACAAAGGTTGAGAGGAAAGAATAAGCGGAATGGAATGGAAGGGACCAACAAGGGACCTAGAAGAAAAGCAAAAGTAGAAAGGTTCCACAGAAACAGGGGCAAAATAAGGAAGAGTCAAGGGAAGAAGCTAAGAGGCTGAGATTATGTTTCGTATGCAAGCAGAAGGATCATTTGGCAAAAAATTGCGTAACTGCACCAGCTCAGGCTTCCTAGCAGCAACAACAGAATACTCAAGGGGAAGTCAGAATGGGCGATCTCAAGCCAGATAGAATCAAAATGCCAATCAAGGGCAGAACCAGAGCCGTGGTCAGAACTAGGCTAGAATGTTCACAGTTGAGACCCAAGAAAACCAAGCCCTTGCAGTAGAAGGTACAATCCTATTGTTTAATGTTGCTGTGAGATTGTTGTTTGACTCGGGTGCCTCAAAATCTTTTATCTTTGAAAAACTAGCTGATAGGTTACAACTTGTGACAAAAACAATGCCTGTGACTTTGAATGTGTCCACACTAATAGGGACCATTGTGACTTCAAAGAAGATGTGTAGTTGTGACCTTAGGTTTGGGGATAAACTCTTAACAGTTGACCTATATACCCTACCTTTCTATGGCTATGATGTAATCTTGGGGATGGATTGGTTAGATCAGTACCAGGCCTAGATAGATTGTCCTAAGAGATGGGTAACAATAACATTACCTTCCGGGGAGATCTTTAAAATCTATAGGGATATGCGGAGACTACCAATAAGTCCAACCCTAGCTTTGCTGAATTGCTTGAAGCAGATGGATGAGTTTGAGGAACTCTCGGAAGAAGAACCTATGGAACCAAAGAAGATACAAGACTTAGCGTGGTTAGGGAGTACGAGGATGTGTTCCCAGATGACTTACCCGGACTACCGCCTGTTAGAGAGTTAGAGTTCAAGATCGAACTTCACCCTGGAACCAACCCTGTAGCCATACCTCCTTATAGGATGGCTCCAGTAGAACTAATTGAACTGAAAACTCAACTGGACGAGCTCAGGGAGAAAGGTTTCATTAGGCTGAGTGAATCACCTTGGGGAGCTCCAGTGTTGTTCGTGAAGAAGAAGGATGGTTCCTTGCGACTATGTGTCGACTATCGGAAGTTGAATCAAGTTACAGTAAAGAATAAATATCCTTTACCAAGGATTGACGACCTATTTGATCAATTACTAGGAGCCACTCATTTACCTAAAATTGATCTTAGGTCGGGTTATCATCAGCTGAGAATTAGGGAGTCTGACATATACAAGACTGCCTTCAGGACAAGATATGGACACTTTGAGTTCACCGTGATGCCATTTGGTTTGACCAATGCCCCGGCTGCCTTCGTGGATTTGATGAATCGAGTGTTCAGACAGTACCTTGACCAGTTTGTAGTGCTGTTCATGGATGATATCCTAATCTACTCTAAGTAAGAAGCTGAACACCTAGAACACTTGAGGATCGTGCTGGAAACTCTCAGAAGGAACCAGCTATATGCTAAATTCAGTAAATGCGAGTTCTGGATGGAAACTGTCAAGTTCTTTGGCCACATTGTATCAGCAAAAAGGCATATCTGTAGATCCGGAGAAAGTGGAAGCTGTTATGAACTAGAAGCAACCCAAGACAGTAACAGATCTTGGGTTTAGCAGGCTACTACAGAAGGTTCATTAAGGACTTTTCCAAGTTGGCAGAACCTATGACTAAGTTGACTAGAAAATGAGTTAAGTTCCAGTGGAATGAGAAATGTGAACAGTCATTCCAAGAACTAAAGACGAGATTGACTACGGCTCCTATTTTAGTCACCCCAACTCCTGGTATTACTTACATACTCTATATTGATGCTTCGCTGAGTGGGCTTGGAGCAGTATTGATGCAGGAAAAACAAGTAGTCGCTTATGTTTCAAGACAACCGAAGGTCCATGAGAGAAATTACCCTACTCGCGACTTGGAGTTAGCGGCCATTGTGTTTGCCCTGAAGATTTGGAGATACTACCTTTATGAAAAAAAATTTGAGTTGTTTTCAGATCACAAGAGCTTGAAGTACATCTACAGCCAGAAGGAGTTGAACCTCAAGCAACGAAGATGGATGAAATTCTTGAAAGACTATGATTTTCAACTACACTACCATCTGGCGAAGGCCAATGTGGTAACCGATGCTTTGAGTAGGAAGTTCAACAAGCAAGAGGAAGAAAAAAGCCAGATGTAGCAGTTGATTGAAGATTTTAGGTTGGGTATAAACCTTAACGAAAAAGAAGCCTATCTTTACAATATGTTTTGCCAATTGGACCTATTACATTAGATCAGGGATGAACAGAGGCAAGACAAGTAGCTTGTACAACTAATAGAAGGAGTCACACAAGGAAAACATACTGAATTCAGGATGGATGCTGAAAACATCATAAGGCTCGGAGAAAGGATATGTGTACCTCACCAGGGACAGAACAAGCAGGTCATACTGGATGAAGCTCATAAGACGAAGTATACTATGCACCTTGGTGGGGATAAGATGTACCAGAACCTCAGAAAAACCTACTTGTCGAGAGGAATGAAAAGGGACATAGCCAAATATGTCTCTAAGTGCTTAACATGCCAACAAGTGAAAACAAAACACCAGAAACCCTCTGGAATGTTACAACCACTCCCAATCCTTGAATGGAAGTGGGATAACATTGCCATGGACTTCGTCAGTGGTTTATCCAGGAACCAAAAAGGAGAATACACTGTTTGGGTGATAGTGGATCGTCTCACCAAAGCGGCTCACTTCTTGCCAATCAGATCCACAGACCAAGTGAGCAAGCTGGGAGAAATCTATGTGAAGGAAATCGTCAGACTTCATGGTGTACCCAAGACTATTGTGTTTGACAGAGACTCTCGCTTTACTTCACAGTTTTGGTAGAGTCTACAGAAGGAGATGGGTACTAAGCTCACCATGAGTACAACCTTTCATCCTCAGATAGATGGTCAGTCTGAGAAAGTTATCCAAATTTTGGAAGATATGTTGAGGGCTTGCATTTTAGACTTCAAGGGGAATTGGAGCAAGTACTTACACTTGGCGGAGTTTGCCTATAACAATAGTTATCAAGCAAGCATAAAAATAGCTCCATTTGAAGCTCTTTATGGAAGACCCTGCAGATCACCTACCTGTTGGGTTAACCTTGAAGATCAAGTATTAACTGGGCCAGACATGGTGGAAGAAACGAGCAACCAAGTCAAGTTAATACATAGAAGACTGATTGCTGCACAGAGTCGTCAAAAGAGCTACGCTGAGAAAAGGAGAAGACCATTAGAGTTCCAAGTTGGGGACAAAGTATTCCTGAGAGTCAGTCCTCAGAAGGGTATTAAAAGGTTCGGATTCAAAGGGAAGTTATCTGCAAGGTTTGTAGGACCCTTTGAAATACTTAGAAAAATCGGAGAATGTGCTTACGAGTTGGATCTACCAAGCCGGATGACTTCAGCTCATAATGTATTCCATGTCTCTATGTTGAGAAAGTACGAACCTGATCCCTCTTACATCATCCACTGGGAGGAAGTGAACATTCAGGATGATGCTACCTATGAGGAAATAGTGGTGAGAATCCTTGATCACAAGGTTCAGAATCTGAGGACTAAGGATATTCCCTTAGTTAAAGTACTGTGGAAGCATCACGGAATGGAAGAGGCTACTTGGAGCTAGAGAGTGAAATGAAGACCAAGTACCCGCTTCTGTTCATTAGGAACACCTAAACATGTACAAATTTTAAGGACGAAATTTTTTCTAAGGAGGGTAGGTTGTAACATCTCGAAAATTTGATATAAAATTTGAATTTTTACTTAGAAAATTATACAAAATTGATGAATGAAAAATTTGGCATGTCCTAGTTACCCAAGTGAGGAATAAAAATCAATTTAGTGGTTTTTTGGAAGAAAATATATGAAAATAATGTATAAAATGAGATATCATTGTCAAAAACACAAGGATATGTGCAATTTTTGATGATGTCAGGATTAGAAAGTCAATTGGGGTCGAGATGTGAAACAAAAAATCCAAAAAGAAAGCAAGAAATAGGGTTGAAAAATCAAAAAACAAACTCAAAATGTTGTGAACCATAGATCTGGAATCTGGTTCGTCATCCTACGACCAAGATTAGGTCCGCACGTACGCATGAGAACACCGAATCAGCCAAATCGAATGGCCAGAGATCAGTGTGCATAATTCGAGGAAGGTCAAGCGGCTAGAACGAGATTCGTTGATTGCGAAATCGGATGCGCACATTGTGATCGAGGATCATCAACGAACAAGATTGAAGCCGTGTAGTCGATCGCAAAACCGTGTTGCGCTCGAGGACCATCGGACGGACCAAATCAAAGCCGTGTTAAATGATTGAGAATGTTGATGCGCTCGAGGATCATCAGACGGTCCAGATCGAAGCCGTTTTGATTAAGATCACAATTGTTGATGCGCTCAAAGAAATCCAACGGTTGTGATAAAAAATTCGAATTCCTTAGATTTATTTGAGATTAATCCAACGATGATGATCAGATCTGAATGCGTGTCTCGAGGAAAATCTGAGGATCCAGACTTAAGCCGAATTATAAGTTACGAAAAATACATTAAAATTACAAAAAATACAAAATAAAATCCAAAAAATAGTTTCTAATTTCAAAAAATATTTCTAAAATCCAGAAAAAATGCAAAAAATACTCTTTTTGCTCCAAAAATTAGAAACTACAAAATTTGGTAGAATTAGAGTGTTTTATTCATAGAAGGACACAAAACTTTCTATTTTCTTCTCTTAAAAAATCTATATAAACCTCCCTAGGCCCCCAATTTCATTCATTCCAAGAATAAGAGTTGAATGCTCCTCTTAGTTTCTCAAAGCCTTCTTCTTGGCACCTCCATCTTCCCTTCTTGTGTGTGTGAAGTTCTTATCTCGAATTTGGGGAATTAAGTTGGGCGATCTTCATGGGCGCTAGTACGTGGGGGAATTGCTGCCGGAATTTCTGAAGAAAAGCATCACAAGGTGGAAGTGATTTCTAGAGCACCCCTCTTTTCTTATTTAAATTCATGGCATGATCATTGTTGTGTGTTTTTCATTGAATTCAAAGATTTTCAACTTCAGTTCTAGAATATTACATGTTTATTTCAGTATTTCAGTTTTGATTCATGTTTGAGAAATCATATCATCCATGCCATGTAGTATCATGCTTAGGCTTTTAAATAAAAGTATGATGCATGTTTTATGAGTGTTTCATAAATTAATTTTGTATGTAGTGAATTTTAGTTTGATTTTATATTTTGAAATTTATTTTATCTTGATATGAAAATTAAACAAAGATGATGAAGATAATAACCACGTACCATCATAGTGGTCATGGCGACACTATGGATGTTCTTTTCATATGAGTTAGGTCATATGGTTTTCAGACCTAAGTACTTGAGGGTTGTGTACCACTGGTGGATTGCCATGTGTAACGGGTTGATGCTGACATGTGCCGCTAACGAGTTGATGCCGAGTAGGCCCTATTTACTTAGTTAAGAACATCAAGGGATTAAAGGCCCTTTTGGTTTTAGGCTCGACTTAAACAAATTGTTGTTTGAAGCGCCTAATGATTGCAAGTGTTTGAATTATGATTGTGTTATGAGTTTGAATATGAAGGATGGCTGTTCGAAAATGATCCACTGGGCTATGTGCTCACTCCTTCCTATCTTATTTTTCAGGAACATGAAATATATGAAGCAGTTGAACATGGATAGGTCTTTTTGCAAGTTTTTACCTTATTATTATGATTTTTAGAATTTTTAGGGCATGTTGCCCATAGTTTTTTATGATTTTCTACTGAAAAGTATTTTTGAAGACTTCCGTTGTAATTGTTAGTTTTTTTTTAGAGTTAGTATTCTCAATTTCTATTATGAATAAAATAGTTTGAATTTCATCATCTCTTTTAATTTGCCTTGATTTTATTGAAAGTTTTGTATTCTTGAATTTTATACAAAGGCATGATATATTGAAAAGAAAAGAACAAGTATGTGTCGCTTGTAATATAGCACCGACTCGACCTGCTGTTTTGTTAAGTCCACTGTCAAGAGAATGGTGGCAATGTACACTGCTTAAAAGATACGGGGGTTGGGGTGTTACAACCACGGTAACGAGTGAGTTGGTTGTTTGCAAGTTTTTGTGTTTTGATCTGGTTTGCCTATTCCTTTGTACATTTGATTGTACATATCTTAACATCATAAATTCTATGGTTTTCTCAAGGTTTACCTTATTTATTTAAATTATTTTATTATAATTATTTGACAAAATTCTGGAGTATTACACCCCATCAATAAGGCCAACCACTACAATGAAGAAATGACTAGTCTTGTTTGATAGCACAAACTCCATCATTGGTCACTTGAAAAATTAAAAGTGGGGTGAGGTCAAGAGCGTTGTGGATCATACGCGATACATGTCAAGCATTATTCAAGTCAAAAAACAAAACATGCATATACTTATCAAACATTAAGCAATTTAAACAGTTCAATTGTTTTGGGTTGTCATTAAGACCAAAAGGATTTACGTTAGCGTCCCTCTATTGGTATAGGATGTCATCCAGAGGTAACACCTAAAGCCCGGTTACCTATTTAGGACCCTAACTTGGGAGTGAGGTATTATGTGACTCTCAGTCCTATCTTACCACTATAACCAATCACGATAGTAGTATCAAACTCAAGAAGGATCAATTAGGGATAGGAAGACCTACGATGACACCAAATTGCCAATCATCACCTTGGTACGTGGTTGAAATGTTGATTACTCTTATTTTTAAGTGATGGACAACTTCAAGTTTCTAGCATGCTCATTAATGTCAAAATTTATAGATATTAACATAAGCAATATTGTAACAATACGAAATCATCATGCACAAGATCACAATACATGCTATTTAACATATAAAACATGTCACATGCATTTTAAGACAAGTGTTCTTAATGATTCTAGTCATATAATCAACTATTTATTAGATTATTCACGCATGATATCAATCAGTCATAATCATGACAACATCACACCCTAGCATCTTTTTAAATAAGCATATAAACAAACAATCATGCTCTATATTTTAAACCAAAATAATAATGAAGAGCAGGGTAGTCATCTCTACCTCAACAGTTGATTCCCTTGAATCTTTGTGTTGTTATTTTAACTTTTCTTGAGTCTCCAACCTTTAAAGATTTAAACCATTGGTCTTAGGGATTAAAACATTCTATAACATTTTAAAAATATGATTTAATGATTCTTTACTGAGTATAACCCATAGTGTATCAAGGACGACCTATTAGAAGGGTCAAAGTGTTGATTTTCTTTTGTGTACGGTGGTAGAGAAATGGGGTACCATTGTAGCTAGAAGCATAAATAAGAAATAAGGGGAAGACAACGTATTATTGCAATAGTACTTCGTGTTACCGCGGTAACCAGAATGGAAGCGCAAAAGAATGCTACAATACCCTATTATGGTAACCAGAATGAACAAGCAAAAAAGGAACACACTGCCGCGGAAGTGAATAGCATTACCGTGATAACAAGAGTGTAAATAATAGTGAATGAAATAGGAAGGGACGTGCTATCGTGGTAGTGAATGGTATTACCGTGGTAACCAGACTGAAATCATGCTATTGTGCTATTTTTTCCATCTCTGCTTTTCCCATGAACTTAACATCTTAATATCCTTAATTTAATGTCAAAGGACAAGAGTTAGGTATTAGAATAGGATAAAAGCGCTATACCTTAGCAATGTGTTCGAAATAACTTGTTGATGAGTTATTTTTTGACAGTGGCTTCTTGGATCCTTTTGGAATGTTACACCCCAACCCCCACATTCTTTGAGTTTTGGACATACCACCATTATTTTGACTGTGGACTTAACCAATTGGCGGGTTGGGTCATGTTACTTTACAAGTAACACACACTTGACTTTCTATTTTTTAATACCACATGCCTTAGAATAAATTCAATAGTACAAATTCATATTTAATAAAACCAAGGCAATTAAAGGTAAAGAAAAATTCAACTTCTTTATTAATAAAAGAAAGTACACAACTTTGTAATGTAAACTAGTACATCGTTGATCATTAATCTCAAAATAGAAATACTAACCTTCAGTGGAAGTCTTAATCAAAATTGGGCAACATGCCCTTACATTGAAAGGAGACTTTTAAGAAAATAGAAACTTGCTAAAACAAAAACTATCTAATTTCCATAACCTTCATAATTTAATTCCCTGAAAAATAAGAGAGGAAGGGGTGAGCACAAAGCTCAGTGGATCCTTTTCAAACAACCATTTTTCAAATTCAAAATAATAACACATTCATACTTCAAACACTTGCATACATTAGGCGTTTCAAGCATCCATTTGTTTAAAGTTGAGATTTTAGACCAAAAGGGTTTTTGAAGCCCTTGATGTTCTTAACAAAGTACCTCCTTAGAGTGAAATATAGCTTTTATTCGCCAATTTCATTGGACTTTTGGACTTCAAGGGACATTACCCATCAACCAAGTACTTTGGTCTTAAAACCATATGAACTAATCATATGAAAAGAACATCCATAGCAACCCACATGTGTGCTATGATGGTACGTGGTTATTATCATCATCATCTTTGTTAAATCACATATTCTAAAATCATAAAATAAATTTCAGAACATGAGATTAAAATAAATAAATTCAGCATATGATCAAACTAAAAATTCAATCATGGAACACTCATAATCATGCATCACATATTGAAATAAAACCTAAACATGATATTAGTCATGGCATGATTAATATGCTTGCATAAATTCAAATATGAACCAAATCTAAAATTGAAAAATATTTTAGAATGCTAAAACTGAAAATCTTTTGATTTTAAAAACATACACACAATGAACATGCTAGAACTTTGAATAAGAAAAAGGGGTGTTTAAGAAATCACTTCCACCTTGTATTGCTTTCTCCCCAAAGTTGAAGCAATGGTTCCCAAAGCTCAAACACTAAGAAAATCATCCAAAACCAATTCCCAAACCAATGAACTTCTCACACACAAGAGGGAAAAGAAAGTGAGAAGGGGAGCCAAGAAGAGGGCTTAGAGAACAAGATGATAATTCAACTCTTGTTTCTTGGGATGAGATGAATTGTGAGCATGGGGGTGTTTATATAGAGTTCAAAAAAGTGGAGAATGGCAAGTTTGGGGTGTCATCTTGTGGGAAACTTGCCAATTCTTCAAAATTTCGTGTTCCCCAAGCATAGGATATTAGCAAGTAATTTTTTGAAAATTTTTGGTAATTTAGAAACTGATTTTTTGGATTTTTGAAGTATTTAATCGAATTTTTCATTAATTTCTCGTTTTGATTTTGGAGCATTTAATCTGGCACGTTGATAATCCTCGATCGCAGCATTAGATCTCGATCATCATCTCGGTTCCTAACCGTTAGATATCCTCGATCACAACATTTATCAAGGCGCCTCAATCGTGGACCATTGGATGAGTCTCGAGCGCAACACCGTTCGTGATCGAGATTAACGAACTCGACGTGGCCCGTTGATCAACCTCGATCGTAGTGTCATTAGCGATCGATCGATAATGAATCCAATCTGAGCCCTCCGATCATCCTCGAGACATGCATATCGCGATTAACGAAACTCGTTCTGGTTGTCTGATCGTCCTCGATTGTTTTTGTTCGTCCGATTTGCCTTGATCGGAGTACTCACTCACGATCATCTCAAAGCGCCTCGATCTGGATTGTCTAATGGACCTCGAGTGACGTGATCGATTAGAGATATCTCTAATATGGGCGTTAGATCGAACTTGTTGATTTCAGACCATTCGATCTGTGGTGATTCGGTGTTCCAGGGTGTTCAGTGCGGTTTGTCTTACGGTCGTTGGATTGCAAGATTGGATTCAGATTAACAATCAACAGCCGTTGGATGCGTTTCTGTTTACAAAATCACTTTCTAAGGTTTCTTTTATCCGAAAATTGCTAATTATCAACCCAATTTCACTTTCTAATTTGTGTAAACATTAATTTTTACTCAAATCATGCTATTTTAGGGATTTACTAATATTTTTCTTTCTAATTATTTAATATTACATTTATTAGATATTTTTTATTTCTTTAGTATATTTAATGTCAATAATTAAATATTCTACATTTTCTATTTTCATGTATTTTTATTTATTTCATATTTTATTTTCAGATAATAATTTATGTAATTATAAATTAATATTTATATAATATTTTATTTATTTTTAATAAATACATGTACACTACATTTTTATTTAATTATATAAATTTTTCTTTGTACATATTCCTATAATATGTAGTATTACCATTTATTATGCTGACACACACATTATTCTTACACACATTAACCTATATATATGTGTGTATGTATACTTTATTTCTATTTATTTCTTAAGCAAATCTTTAAATTTCATAATTGATTCTACTAAATTGAAATTTTCATTTAGTTATCAAATTAATGTCTTATTTGCCTAATTTATATTATATCTCCAGTATATTTTATTTTTCATGTGCCAACCCACAATTTGCACCCAAAGATGTCTTAAAATCTTCAAAATTATTTTCACTTGACTTATTTCATTTAATTTTCTTAAACTTATTTATCTTTAACTATTTTACAAAATTTTGGGTTATTACATGGAATAGTTCCAGGCTCTGTGTTAATGGTGGAAAACCAACATGAACCTCAAAGATTGCTAGAACATTAATTCTCACAAAGGTAGGAGAAAATAACAAAACCAAGATCATGAGAACAACATATTACCTTGTAATTGGCGTAATGAGAGTCTATGGTGTGAAATCTCAGACTTTCAGCGTTGTTCTTCTTTTTTTCTCTTGTGGGATGTCTTGGGAGAGAAAGAGATAATGGAAGTTGATCAGAACGTGAAGAAACAAGAGAATTCATCACTTATTTATGGGATAAGGAAAGAGAGTTGCTCAGTTTAGGAAAGAGAGTTTATGGTGTGAAATCTCAGACTTTTAGCGTTGTTCTTCTTTTTTTTCTCTTGTGGGATGTCTTGGGAGAGAAAGAGATAATGGAAGTTGATCAGAACGTGAAGAAACAAGAGAATTCATCACTTATTTATGGGATAAGGAAAGAGAGTTGCTCGGTTTAGTGTTTAGATAACCTTAGGAGTTTTTGTGAGATGAGGTTGCATGCATCTATGATTCATTGTTATTATCTTTAATATAACCTCATCCTAATTAGTATTCCTCATCCTTATAGACTAGTTGGGCATGAGAAAACCATGGGGATATAGTTTTGATCTAGTCATGTGTTTTAAAAGAGAAAACATACTTTTCATGCATGCCACACACTACCATGGTAGTGTATCCATTACCACAGTAATCAAAGTTTTTATTTTTTCCAACTGTTATAGTCTGGTCCATAATCTCATGATTGTTGCTTTGTATTTTCATGAGATGTGTTACGTGATGTTGTATCCATGATGATTGTGTGAATTGAATCATGTATGACATGCTAGAGACCATAAGAGGAACAAGGTCCATATTATGATGCCTTTAATATGTGTTGATTACACAATTATAAATGATGAAAATGTTTATAATGCATGCAATGGTGTCATGGAATATGATGTATTTCTTGTACATTCAAAATGATGTTACTCATACATTCAATAATCAATATATTACTTAACTTACCGTAGTTGACCACACTTGATTAATATAATTAAGATAATAATTCACTTTCTAGGATGGTCAACCTTAAGAAGTCGTTCGTAGTCCACCAATATTTTCCAATTAAAAACTTTTTTTCTTTAATTTCATTTCGGGGTTAATAAGCTTTTTGAAGCAACACAATCGACAATGAGATATTGTGACAATTTCGGGTCACGTAAAGGATACCATGGTTGACCAAATTTGTCTTGTGGGTTACAATGGCCTATGAACTACCTTAGAGCTTGCTTGTCATACCCAATAACCAACTGAAAAACAATATATTATCTGAAATGTCTAATGTATTAAAGTGTGTGCATAATCTTTATATGTCTATGCCTAACTAATTAGGAAATAGACTTACTAGATTTGTAAAGCTCACCCCCTTCCCCTTTCCAAATGCAAGTACATAGTGACTAGAACTTGGAAGCTTCTTTTATTGTCATTTACCTTTCTACTAATTTTTTCATTGGATTTTGTTTGGAAAATGTATAATTTATCATTTTGGACTTGGTGTTGTACGCCCTAATAAAAAGGGGAAGGACTTTTCGATGATCGGGCCCATGTTTAATTAGGCAAATATTATTAGCAAAGTAATGAACTTATGCCTTGACATGAAATGAATATTTTGGATTTTGATTTCTCATTATTTTGATATTTATTGTCCATAAATCACTCTTAAACTAAAAGAAAGAACATAAATAAAGCAATAACATCCCTTTTAGTTTTTGCAAATTGGTTAAATCTCGATTGGTCGAAATCCAGAATTGACAAGAGGACTGATCTTGGTGAATGATAGAACTTGGTTGAGATCCAAGTGTGAAGAGGTCTAAAACTCAATACGACACTGGTAGGGATTCAGGAATGCAGAGAAAATTTGAACTTGGTGAATGATAGACCTTGGATGATGAATGAATGACAACTTTAAAATTGTAATACCCTAAAGAATTTAAAAATTTTCAAATAAATAATAAATTTCATAAATATTAATTATTCACAAAATTTATAAATAAATAATAAATATCATTTATTTATTTATGATCAATCGTAACTATAAGGTTGATAGATCTTGAGTAAAATAAAATATCAAACATAAACTTGAGAGTATTAATTATAAAATAAAATATTTTAGTAACAAGAATAACCTATTAGCCTAATTGGTTGACACTAAGTGTTTAAAACAGTAGGTTTTGAGTTTGATCTCAACTTGTCACTTTGTGCCCCCAAAAAAAAAATTGCATGAAAATAATCATAAGGGGTCAACCTAGTGAAAAAAAAATAAAAGAGAATAAATTAATAATAATTTTGAATAATAATTATAAATTAATATAATATACATTAAATTATTTAATATTTAATGTCTATTAAATTAAATCAAGAGATGTAACGTTTTTTTTTAATGGCCCATGGGATTAAGATGTGCAAAGGATTATAGAACTATTAATTTAAAATAGGTGCCAAAAATATAGATATTAAAATTCAAATTTTAGATTTTTAATTCAAATTCATTCCTTAAAGAAATAGATATTTTGTAATTAGAAATAAAATAATAAGAAAATTAAATTTCCTAAAGGTGGCAACATGGGATGACCCATAAAAAGAGAAATAAAAGGGAATATATATTTGTTAAAAAAATTTCTAAAAAGAATAAGAGAATTAGAAAACTAAAGAAGGAAGGAAATTTCATTCATTAAGTAAAAATAGGAAGGAAACTAAAAAAATAAGATAAAATCCTAGCCACCTTATGAATCTTATCTTGGACATCTCATATGATCATGATCCAACGTTTGACATTTGTTCTCACATTTTCCATAAACACAGAAAAATTCTCTTTAAATACCCTATACTTTTTCCATCCACTGCTTTTGCTCATTCAAATCATTCAAAGAAGAAGAAGAAGAAGAAGAAGAAGAAGAAGAAGAAGAAGAAAAGAAAAGAAAAGAAATAAAATCCTTCTCATCATCTTGTCTCACACCTTTAGGATATCCAAAAAGGAGTACAAGAAGATCAAGGAAGAAGACTCTCAAGGTAAGTAAAATCACAAATTATTTTCCTGTCTTCTTTTCTTTACTAAACCATCACTCAAAGTGACACAAATTTCTATATTTTAGCCATTATTAAAATATTTGTATACCTTTTCAACCCTTGAAAATACCTTGAAGATTACCCAAGGACCATATTCTAAATTAGTAGAGTTAGTTTGAGGTTTTTAGTGCATTCAAATCATCCAGAATGGTTCAAAAAAAAAAAAATGCAAGGGTATAACATTTGAAGCCATATTTTTTATTTTACATTATTTTTGTACTTTCTTATACACTTGATCTAAGTGTAATACCCTGGATTTTGTCGAATAATAAAATAAAATAAAATAAAATAAATATTGAGAAAATCATAGAATTTATGATGTAAAATATGTACAATCAAATGTATGAAGTGGTAGACAAACCATAACAAAACATAAAATATTACACATGATTAACCCACTGGTTACCATGGTAATGGATTCACTACCGCAGTAGTGTATCATTTGCCTAGAAAATCGAATAAGAAACACCACGTTTTGGTTGCCATGGTAATGCAATATCCCTATTGCAATAATTCGTGAAGACCTGCACAAAAATGAAGAAGAAAGTTTCCAAAGCGCATTGGCAACTTCTAAAAACAACACTTATTAATACTTGTGTGCAGAAAACAAGTAAAATAGAAAGAGTAAGAGTTTTAGAAAGGTTTCAACTAAGGAAACAACCTAAAGGCTTTCCAAAATATGTCCATTAGAACTCTATATAAACCCTACTGGAGCACCCTATTCTCATCACACAAGCAAGTGCAAATTCCCTCTCTTCTTGCTCTTCCAGTCTTTTTTCTTAGCATTCTTTCATACCTTAGCTCTCCTACATAGCAACTAGAGTAGTAGAAAAGAGAAAAGAAATAGAGTTTTGCATCATAGTAGCAAGAACACATTGTTGGGCTTTCTTTTAGAGCAACCAGAGGATTCGACAACTCAATGAAGGTAAAATGACCTTGTCATAGTTCCAAATACATGTTTCACGGGCTAGAAGTCAAAATAGTAGGATAAGAAGATCATAGGAACATAAGGGATGAGAGAAACTTATCCAAAAATCTAGTTTTCATTCTGGTTATGACGATATTGCTCAATGTTACTGCGATAGTGCCTTCATCTTCCTTGGTTGTGTGGGAATTTCACACTAATTATCGTTGTAGTGTACTTGATTACTATGGTAGTGCTCTGCACTTCCAATTTTCCACTTTTGCATTCTGATTTCTATAGTAATCCTTCTTCCTATAGTAATCCTTCTTCCTACCATGGTACACATAACCGAGACTACATTAAGACTTATCTAACATGATTTCCTTGACCATTATATGCTACATGGGATAAGGAACCATTAGAATATGATTCAAGGATGTTAGAAACACCATGATCATAAAACATAATCATTGAATCTTAATCTTCAAGGTTGAAGGTTCGAAGAGGCTTGAATCGATACCACAACGAAGGAGCTAGGCATTAAAGGTGGATATGAGTTTCGAGTTTTAACTTATTATTCATATTTAAATAATGTATGCATGTATGCTTGTTAGTCTTGGATCATTTTGAATATAAATGTTCTGTTTTGAGTATGTTATGCCTTGAATATGCATGCTCAGAGTTGCATGATTGATGATACATAATATGTGATAACATGATCTATGTTGTGTGATATAACATGCTTATGAGGTTTACCTTGCTCACATGATAATTTACATTATGTCTCAATTAAATATATTATGGTTTGGTTTACACTTAATGAAAGATTAATATAGAATCAAACTTTGTATTGCGTAGTGGTCCATCGGGGATCACTGTGGGTGTTCTTTAGATGGACCAATAGATGTGTCCCTAGTTCCTGAAGAAGAAACAATGGGTGTGTCCCTAGTTCCCAAATGTTGGGTGATGGCTGTGTCCCTATATCCATTGGAAATTGGCATGGAATTGTCATTTTTATGTAGATGTGAATACGTGGAGAGAACACTGAGGTTAGTCCTTTCGATCTTAACGTCAATTGATAAATAGGCTATTGTTTGAATCACCTACCTTATGAAAGTATTTGACATGTACGCTTTATTTAATTGAAATAATTATTTAAATATTTGGGATGATCACTAGGTTCTTAAGCTCGCCTGCTTTCTAATATTATAGGAAACTAAAGATTAGAGGTTGCGTGGACAAATAGAGATTATTTTCAAAGTCTTCTTTTCTAGTTTTGCTTTAATCGGACATGTCGGTCCTAGTTTCCTTTTCAATTATTTTATTAACTAAGTTCAAAGGTTATTGTAAGCATTGAATATTGCAGTGATTTTTCAAATAATAATATTGATTATTTAATTTAAAGATATCAAGGTGTTTTGTGTGGAATTTATATGATTTGACATGTCATAAGAAGTCTCATAGAGTTGAGATAGTGAAAGAAAGAAAGAACGAGATTAAGTGATACACTGCCTCTCAGGTAACCCACGGTGATTGATTCGTAGGTGATGATGGCGTGCTTGATTTTGATACTATTGATTTGAGGCTAGTATGATAATTACGCCTTCCAAATCAAAAACTAAATGATATGAACCACGAAGGGGAGGTGGGGTGTTACAAATGTGATATCGGAGCTTAGGTTGTAGTTCATTGGGAAAGATGTTCAATCTAATATCAAAAGTGGTATCAAAGCCCTAGATATTAGATATACTGGGCTAGATGTTTACTTAAATGCCAAAGGCAACATCAGTGGTGAGATAGAACTACAAGTTGTGCCTTACCTCCTATTTTTAAATTGAAATTGTTTTTGAATAACAAAGCTTGTTTTTTCGAAAAAGTATATATATATATATATATGTTTTAAATGTTTTATTTATGTACGAAAATTACGAGTTGAGCTAATAATGGGTAAGCCTTATCTTGAGTAAAGCTAAACATTGAAAGGTAGATGGATTATCCCATTCGAGAAAGCGGGTTACTAAGTAGACTCTGTTTTGCCACCTGACTAGAGGTTGTCCCACTAGCTCATGCAAGTGATCAGAGTTGAAGAACATGCTTGAAATTACAATATAGGGCAAAGTGTGAAATACATGAGGGTTGTTGGTTCGACTGAGGGACCTTTCAACTAGATATTAAGACCCTAGGTCTAAGAAAAAGACCGTAGGTAGAGACTTGCATGTTGCCAAGGGTGTCATAGTGGATCATGAGTAAAACTTCTAAGACATAGGTTAGAGACTAAAAATGTTTGTAAATAAAAAACATGTTTGGTCAGGACACGAGATCAGGAAGATCCAGTATCTTTGGTTTCTACGTGGTGTGGGACGCATAGGAATTCGTAGCTATGGAGGAATCCTAGACTCAGAGATTGACGAGCCATGTTCGATGAATGATCAGTGACTTTCAAAGATCTTGTTTCTTTATGCTTAGCTGGTATGGGATGATTGAGTATAGTGGGGCTTGGGAGTCCTTAGTCATTGAGACATTTGTGAAATTGTTTGGGTGTAGTGAAATATCTAGGTGGAAATCTATTTTGCTAGACAAGAGTGGTATGAGACGCTCGAACTTGGAAGCATGGATGGAAGCTTGAAAGTTCTTTATGCTAGCATGATATAGTATGATTGAATGATTGTTTAAATGCATTTTATATTTATCTGAACTTGATGAATATGTATATCATTTGTTTTGTGATCATAAAACTTAAACCCTTTACCCAACAACATTAGAGGACCTTGAAAATCGTTAAAAAGAACTTACAGAAATAAATTAATAGGTAACTGAACAAATTGAGAACCTAGAGACATGAATCTAGCATCATGATAGCACAAACAAATACCTAAGGAAATTGACATAATGAATGACCTAGGATAGCTAGATTGTTATCACAAGTTTGGAAAAACATTTTTGTATCACGAGGATACGGAAAGATGGGTTTGCATACACCCAAATTGAATTTAATTGAGATTATATTTCTCCATTATGATACCTTATTAGATACTAAAATGGCTTTTGACTTGTAGATAATGGGAAGAACCCGTGGAAATGAGACGAGGGCTTAGAACACTGATGAGTCTGGCCAGAGGGATCAAAGGGCACTAGTGGCAGCAACAACTCTCGTTGAAACAATTTTATCGCCAAAGATGTTGGTAGAGATCACTCAATAGGTGGTTGAGCAAGTTATGAGGGTTCTACCTTAGGCATAGAATCCACCTCCACTACAGCCACAGCCCCAGGCTTAGGCTCATCAGGACTTGTTACTAAATGGTCCAATAGCACCAAACCAAATTTTCATGAAAGATAAAGAATAGAAAAACCTACTAATAGAATTTCAAAAGTTGCGTCTGAGTACTTTTGATGGCAAAGGTGGATCATATGAGAACTAATATATGGTTTTCTGAGATGAACAAGCATTTGAATGCTTTAGGAATAGTTGGCCCTAAACGTGTGGCCTTAATGGTGCATTAATTTATTGGACCTGCTTATCATTGGTGGGACAAGATCATGAATAACCTTGAGACCAATATCTTGACTATGGCATGGGAGCAATTTAAGAAGTTGTTCTATGATAACTTCTTCTCTACAACTATGACGAGATAGCTGCAATCTGAGCTCGTACAACTAACAGAAAGGATTATGACCATGACTGAGTATGAAAGAAAGTTTACTAAGCTATCTAGGTTTCCTCCAGAGTTGTTTAGAGATGAGCAGGCCAAGGCTAACAAGTTTACAGAAGGATCACAAGTAGAGATTAAGAAGCTAATTGTTCCCTTAAGGCTAACTACATTTAAGGAGATGATAGTTAGAGCTTAGTTGATCGAAAGGGACATTAACTTTGAATATTTCTTGAGGAACCAAAATAAGAGGCCACATAATGATCAAAAGGCAAGGAATGGAAACAAGAAGCAGATGATCTACCCAATGATGGTAATAAGGCACATTGGCCTCAACAACAAGTGTAGCCATATCCCCAAATTTAACACAACCAGGCCAATGAGGAGTAGGTAAAAGGACAGGGGTTATGCTTTCATTACAATAAGAGGGGGCATATAGTTAAGAATTTCCATACAAAAGCACCAATTCCAACTTCTTGACAGCAACAGTATAACCAAGGAGGAGAACAAAATGGATGTCTTCAAGCTAAGCAACAGCAACAACCCTAACAAAATAATAACTAGGGGCAAAATCAAAATTAAAACCAAGGAAGTGGATGAAACTAGGCTAGAGTTTTTGTTATTGACGATGTTTAAGACGACCAAGCTCCTATAGTAGAAGGTACATTTATATTATATAATGTTGCTTTGAAATTTCTGTTTGATTCGGGTGCTACCAAATCTTTTGTTGTTAAAAAAAATTAGTGGATAGATTACAACTAGTAACAAATGTCTTGCCTATGATGTTGAATGTATTTACATCCATAGGAACTATCGTTATTTCAAAAAGAATGAGTAGTTGTAACCTTAGATTTGGAGATAAGCTGATCTCAAATGACCTTTGTATGCTTCCATGTAATGGATATGATGTAATACGAGGATGCACTAGTTAACCTTCAGGAGATACCCTTAGAATCAATGGCACTATGCAATGATTACCTAGATGTACAATGGTAGCAATGTTCAATTGCTTAAGGCAGGAAGAGGATTTTAAGAAGTTTTTAGAGGACACTAAAGAACGAAAGGAGATCCAAAACATAGAGGTGGTTCGAGATTATGAAGACGTATTTTTAGATAATTTATCAGGACTAAGACTAGCTAGAGTAGTGAAATTCAAGATTGAAGTTCACACTGGAACCAATCCCATAGCCTTTCCTCCCTACCAAATGGCACTAGTAGAGCTGATTGAGTTAAAGTCTCAATTAGACGAGCTCCAAGAAAAAGGATCCATCAAACCAAGTAAATCACCATACGAAGCTCTGATGTTGTTTGTAAAGAAGAAAGATGGATCCATGAGGTTGTGTGTTGTAATACCCTAAAAGGAATAGGGATGCAGAAAAAAGGAAAAGAAAATTGTGTGACTACCTTGGTACCCAAAATTGGTACGACGATAGTGCATTGCAATTTGAGAAAATACAAATTTTTGCATGGATACCGCAGTACTGCAATTAAAAACTCAAAAATTTTGACAAGGACGTGGCACCTCGATGCATGATGCAATTAGAAAAGTAAGAATGTTGGGCACAGACATGATACCACGGTCCCAAAACGCAGAACTGCGATTAAAAATAGTCCCAATATGGCAATACTAGGATCTGATACTGTAGTATTGCAATTAAAACTCAAAAATGGAAGGTATGTAATTTTGAGGAACTGAGTTATCGCTATAAATAGCTCTCTTGTAAAGGAAACACTAATCACACAATTCTTTCTGCAGCCACTCGCTTTAGCCATCTTCTACAACTCCCTTCTCTCTCCCACACACCTTAAACTGAGTTTCCATTGTTCATTCTTCTTCCAACTACCATACAACCTATCAAGGAGCAGAACCGCACAAACAGAGTGCTGCAACTATGTAGTAGAACCTTGGAACTATGACAACACGTGTTAAAAGGTAAGATTCAACTCTCAAACATTCATATAAGTTCTATATTGCATTTTGTGGTGAATGAAATCAACTAAAATAACTCCTAACCAGCAGTTTCAATCTCTGTCATGTAACAGAACACTAGAAACATTCATGATCATTCATTAGAGACAAATAGAAAAGTGACAATTAGCAACAAGGTATAATATCATTCTACCCCACAAGATATTCATTTTAGATGATAGAGAGTAATGTATAGCAAAGTTGTGCGTAAAATAAAAGGAAGATGCATGAAGTGAGAATAGTTTCGTGTTACTGCGGTAACGCTAGGAATATCGCAATAATGCGATTGTAATACCTCATAATTTAGAATGAATAAACAAGAATTTTTGTCAATTAATTTATCCAATAGTGTATGTATAAAGAATTATGGACCATTATTGAATTAATGATCCAGTAA